>JBAJHW010000172.1:0-44000 GCA_037013535.1 Intellagama lesueurii | reverse complement strand
ACACACAACCCAAATGTGTATAGAATTGTAGCTTTACAGCACGATCAGACATCTGTCAGCAGCCTTGAATGTGTAGTCAATATATAAATGTTCAAATAAATAAAGAGATGACACTTTTCTTAGCACAGAGGTGGAGACATGGAAAAAGGGAGCCTGGATCTGTCCTGCCTGTCATGCCAAGACTTAGGGCATAGGACCTCTGGCAGTGTGATCAAAAAGTGGACAAAGGGAATCCATGCAGGGTTGCCAACTTCCTGCTCCCCCCCTCAGGTAGATCGCCTCTGTTCTATGTCACAGCAATAGAACAAGCACAAATGAGTGGGAGCAAACTTCTGCATCCCTGCATTGCTCTCCCCAAATACAAGCACTACTTGCTACAGCCGGGAAAGGTACAGGTCTCCTGCAAGGGTTAAAAAAAAAAAGGGGGGGGAGGGGGGTCAATATATAACTGCTCCAATACACTTCTTTCATACTTATCAGAAGACTAAAGTGAAAAATAAGTCCTGGGGTTAAAAGGCTATGCCCGGTGGTGTTTGTGGCTCCATGTGGGCCTCTCCTAACCAAGGCGGTTGAAGTTTGCTCTGCCGTGTTGAAGGCATTTTACTCCCCTTGGGTAGATGGAAGAACCATCGGGTAACCGCGCGAGAGAGGGAAGGGGCGAGAGAGGCGCTCCCCACCCCCAGCCTAAACTTGGTGTTTCTTTAAATGTATACAGATGGAAACTGCGGCCAGGGCACCAACCCAGAGACTTTGGCCACCCCGGCAGGTTATTCGGCTCTTAACTCAGCAGGGAGTCCCACCATGGACAATGGGGCAGATGCTTAAGTAAGCGCGCGGAGAGGAGTCGTCGCCCTTAAGCGCGGGTGGCAATGCCCTCTTTTCAGTTCCATTCCGCCAGAGCGCATTGCCTCTTTAAAACAGCTTCCCTCCCCGCTCCTTCCTGCCTCGATGCCTTTTTAGGTGTCTGGCAAGGGCCGGCCCTGCCCGTCGTCTCCTCGGGGCTGCCCTTAAAGGGGCCGCGTCGTCAGCCTCCCAGCTCTGCTCAGCGCGCCAACCACGCTCCCTCGGCACAAGCGTCCGCACCACGCCCTGGTGGCTCCCACTTGCCTCGCAGGGGCGAAAGCGCGCTCGCTTGACAGCAGGAAGAAAGAGCTGGGGGCCTGAGGGGGCTTTTAAAAAAAAAGTCGTCTCTCCCCTCCCGTCCCGAAGGGGGTCTCCCGGTGCCATGGACTCGTCCGGCAGTTCCAAAAGCTGCATGGGGAAGTTTACCTACTTCCTCCGCACCCAGAAAGGACTGATTCTCGCCGCAGAAATAGTAAGAGGGGAATAGGCGCGGAAGGAGCCCGGGAGCGGGGTGGACGCCCCCGTGCCCCCAGAATGAGAGGGGCAGATGGATAACTGCGCGGGAGGGGAAACACTTCTATTTCTTGGCAAAATTTTAAAAAGCTGCTCCTATATATATCTATATATATCTATACACACACACACACACACACATATATCCCCTCTACATACATACATACATACATACATACATACATACATACATACATACATATCCCCTATATATATATGCCCACATATATCCCCATATATATATATGGGGAGCAGCTTTTTGAAATTTTATATATATATATTTTCGACGTGATCGGGATGTTTAAAGCGTGGCTTAACCTTGGCACCACCACCAAGCCCGGGAGTTGTTTCCCTGCCTGAGCGGGGATTCGAACCGGCCGCCACTCCACCCCACTGGCTCGCTGTGCCTCTGCCTGATCTTAGACTGAAACCCAACATAACATGTTCCCTCGAAACCGAATTCCTAGGGGGGAAATTCAGCCCTTCCTTAGAGTGTGGGAAACGGGGAAAGCACCCAAAAGTGGGGACACGTGGAAGTTCTAAAAATGCCAAGCGAGGGTGGTTTGGGTGTATGTGTGTGTTTTTTTTTAAATAGCAACAGGCTTAACGCGGTCGTCTCTGTGGAAACGATTTTGCATAGAAAGCCTCTCGAAACTGCAACACCAGGGGACGGAGAGAAGGCGGCCCCTCTGTTTTTCCAGAAAAAAGGATGCCCTGGATGGCAGGCATCCCGTGAATCTTGGCTTCTGGCGGTTCTGGGACTGGAAAGGCGAGGAGAGCGGAGTCCGGGGCCGGCCAGCCCTTTCCGACTCTTTCCAAAGCCCCCAACTTCACTCAGAAGCTGGCATGGGACCCAGGCGTCCTGGGGCCGCTCGGTGGCGCCTCGGGACGAGAGTCCTGGGAAACGCCCGACGCGCCGGGGAAAGGCGCTGGGCTCGGAGTGGGGCCCGCCGGCCGGCCGCGCTTTGCAGGCTGCTCGCCCGGACAGAGGAATGGGAAGGAGAAGCAGAATCGGGAGTATCTTGAAGTGCCGATTGCGAGGCGACCGAGTCGAAACAGCTGGTTCCCCACTCCTCGTGAGCGGTGCGACAGCGGGCTACACCGGAACTCCGTTTGCTCGCCTCGCTTTCTTTTTCCCTTTTTTTTTTTTTTTTAAATTACTTCTCCTTTCTGGGCTCTCTGAATTGTTTGGTGTATGTATTTTACTTTCTCTTTCTGGTTCATTATTTTAGAGCGATCTTTATTTTCATTTCCCCGCAAGTAAACCCAGCCGAGTTCCACGTCCCATAGGCAGTACGTAGAGCGATTAGAAATGGCTGTTGCTTGGGCAAAAGACCCGCCTCCAAACTACATCTGGGGTGCGGCCGATCTCAGGGCAGGCCAAGAATCAGGATTTCTCCCTGGGTTTCTTAGAACAGTTTCAGGAAAGCGGGATCAAGACGGAAGAGGTAAGAAAAGGGTGCTGTACAGTTCCTATGCAATGATGCCCTTTGGCCCTCTCTCTTTCATGGCCCAAGCTTTCCTCCCAGTTCTGAAGATCTGCCTGCCCGCTCGGTCCACTTTTTTGCTCCGGGGGCCGTGTTTTTGGGTGCGGCTGAGCGTGTGCCATTCCTTGACTACCGGATGGGTGCACACATCCCTGGCAGTGACTCACAGTGCTGCTGGGCTGGCTCAGCACACATGGGCAGCCAATACGACTCTGGGCGTGTGTATGCGGTGGTGCCAGACTGGTTCATTGGAACTGAGTGTCTGTGGGTTTGGTTTGACGGCAGAATTACCAAACAGTCTACTGCCGAAGGAGGCCGATAGGCACACGCCATATTTATTTGTTGATTTATTTATTTATTTATTTAAAATACCCCGCCTTTCTCCTTAAAACGGACAGGTTGCAAACCCACATAGGCCAACATGAGCTATGATTTAGTCAGTTCACTTGGACAGTTCTGGTTCAGCTAAGGTTGCCAGCCAGCATTTTCCAATAGAGCTCTTGTTTGTGTGTGTCGGTCACGGCGGTGAGATCAACCACAGCCTTACCCAGTGAAGCTTCCTCCATCCCACTGTATTTCTAGAGGTGAAGAAAGGCTTTACTTGTTGTACGCCTGCTTTTCATGCTGACATGAATGCCCAGAAATCTTTGAGGCAGAGCTTGTAACATTGTTTTGAACAGAAATGACTAGAATGACATGCTAAAGCTGCTGTCCGTGTCTAAGCAGAGGCAGGATGATGCTCCTCGGGTCATGCTTTTTAAAAAGAAGTTGTCAGGTTCTGCCTTGCAGGGAGGGAAGGAGAAACCTCTTACTTTCATCCCTCAGGCTGCAATCCCGAGAGAGGCCTGAAAGTTATCTACGAGAGGTAGGGCCTTCTCGGCGGCGACACCAACATTATGGAATCAACTCTCAGAGGAGCTACACCTGGCCCCCTCCCTGTACTCATTTAGTAAAGGTTCCCCTTGACATTTAGTCCAGTCGTGTCCGACTCTAGGGCACTGTGCTCATCCCCGTCTCCAAGCCATAGAGCCAGCGTTTGTCCGAAGACAGTTTCCGTGGTCACGTGGCCAGCGCGACTAGACACGGAACGCCGTTACCTTCCCACCGAGGTGGTACCTATTTATCTACTTGCATTTGCATGCTTTCGAACTGCTAGGTTGGCAGGAGCTGGGACAAGCGACAGGAGCTCACTCCGTCGCGTGGATTCAATCTTACAACGGCTGGTCTTCTGACCTTGCAGCACAGAGGCTTCTGCGGTTTAACCCACAGCGCCACCACATTTAGGAGGCAGTAAAAAACACTACTTTGCAGGGAGGCCTTTCACATCGACCCCAATGGAATAATTCGCCTCCAGTCTTGCTTCATTCTGAAGACTGGTTTTATCATTGATTATTTAGTTTTAGATGTTTTTGTTGTTTATTTTGTATTTATTGTTTATTGTGCTGTTTGTTTTAATTTATTATAAACCGCCCAGAATAGTGCTTAGGCAGTAATGGGGCAGTATATAAATCAAATCAAAGTAATAAATCATAAAATAAATCACGCACCCATTCATCTGAGAATAATAAATCACACTGAGTAACAATGAGATGTGTTTCCAACTAACGCTACATGAGATAGTGCTGCTAGCATAAGGTGGGCAATGCCAGTGTTCAATCCTAGAATGTGTAGCAATGTTGAGAGTGTTCCTGGAGGTCCCACTCTTACGTCTGAGGAAGTGGACTTATCCATGAAAGCTCACATTAAGATATAGCAGCTAGTGTTTAAGATGCCACAACACTTTTGTCTTCTTTGTTTTTTAGGTTTATTTTGTTTTTGCCTGATATATTAGCACAAACTAACACGGCTAGCTCTTCTAAAACTACTTCCTGGATTTTGTTAGTTCTCATTAGTTCCACAATAAATTGGTCAGTTCTTTGTGAATCCATCTGAGAAAAGCTTTCACACTAGTCACTACTTCTGTTTCAGGCAGCTTTGGTTGGTAACCCCTTTGGTTTCAGAATTTTTCCCAAATGCGTTGAGACTATTAGATAAACTGGTGGTTCCGGTGTTTTAATTTTTTTATTTTGAGGCATGACCCCCAAAGTAACCTGGGATCCCACCACCACGTTTGCTTAAAAAGGCATTTTTAACAGGGTCAAGCCATCCCTTCTCAGAACGTAGAGGCTTCTTTCTCCCCCAAAGGGCCGGCTTCTTTTACATACACATATACACTAACTTTAATATCTGGCTCTGAAAGGTCAAGGAAGAAATTATTTAACAAGAGCTACAAAACATATAAGGTGACCTGTGACACCCCCAGAAAACACCTTGGAGGTCAAAACCCTCAGGTTGGGAAATGCTGAGATAAACTCATGGGAGAACAACCAACCTCACCAGAGACAGGGCAAGCTGTCTTGTCTCCAGGAGCAGATATTGAGCATCATCAAAGGGCTGGAAGCTGTGTTGTTTATTTGGTTGTTACTGTTATTGTATGTTTACTATCGGTATGGAGGAGAGGTGTTTATGGGCTCTTCTATCTTATTTGTCAGAACAATTTGTCTGCCCTTAAGTACTGTAGACTTTGATGGCTGCGGTGGTGGTGGTGGTGGGAAGCATTTGCTGCATTGCCTCAGGAAGCAAAATGTCTTGAGCCAGCCCTACAAACTATAATCCAAAGGCAAGGCCTTATAACTGTGTAATAATTTAATGGAACCTCCCTGTGCAGGGAAGGTGTGTCTCTGAATAATGTCAATTTATGGGAAGCTGCAGCAGGGATATAGGGTGTGGTTACCTTCAAACTTTCCGAAGCTGCTGGGGGGGGGGGGCAGATTGCAAGGCTGGGTGCGTGTCTCTCTTCTTTCGTGGAAAGCTTGTGCGGCCATGTGACCAAAACCACAGCACCCAGACACGAGATGGAAGTTCTAGCAGATGGGGAGAACCCCGCACAAGAATGGAGACAGAGGACTGCAAGAGCCCCATAACAACTCAATGCCGTGAAATGTGAATGGAAATAAAAGTGATAATCAAGGGGTTGGGAAGAATAGAGCAGAGTGTCTGGAAAAGGAGGAGTGCATAAAGGACAGATACAGAGCTAAGAAGGACTTAAAAAAACTGTGGTGTTGTACCCAGGACAAGGGTGGGTGAAACCTTTATTTAGACCATTAAAGTATCACAAGCAGAAACTAGCTTTTGACTTTTTCATTGGTGCCCAGCCTGATGAAGACTTCAGTAGGAGTCAAAAGCTAGCTTCTGCTTGTGATATAGTTTAATAATTAATAATAATTACATACTGCCTAGTTGATTCTGACTTAGGGTGACCCTTTTCATGATGTTCTAGGCAGAGTGTGCCTGGAAGTGGTTTCCCATTCCCTTCTTCCAGGAACACCCATGATATAGCTTGCTCAAGCCTCTACACAGACTGGCTCTTCTACTGGAGTGCACAGTGGGGAAGGGAACTCCCTCTGACTCCGCGGCCAGATATTGCTCTAGTAAAGGTATCACCCACTCTTGTCTTTGAACAGTGATAAAGATGCAGAGAGAATTGTCTGTCTGAATAGCTCACTTCTTGGTTCATGTTGAGAGGCTGTTTAAAAGCTTCCCTAGGGTGAGAGCATCCTGTAGAACTTGATGTAGAAATCGAATACAATAGGACCCCCGTATCTGCAGGGAATCCGTTCCAAGCTCCTCCCCTGCCTGTGGATGCTGAAAAACACAGATTACAACAAATGCTGTTTTAATAGTGATTGCTATACATAGCATGGCCTCTGGCTCCCTCTAATGGCCAGTTTTGGTGACTTCACCTTTATAAATGTTTCTATGATTTTTCTTTTAGTATTTTTAATATTTTCGGACCATGGATAAGCGCATCAGTGGATACTGATCCCGCGGATATGGGGGTCCTACCGTATTTTAATGTATCTGGGGTTGGGTAATGTGTCCACCCTATGTTACTGTGGGGGGAAAATGGCATAGGGGAATGAAACTCAGTGTTATCTGCTGTTTCTAATTTAACATTGCAAGGTTGAGTTGTCAACAGTCTTGCTTGAGTTGGACTGTACCTCCCAGCATTCCTGACCAGAGGCAGTACTGGGGCTGGTGGGAGCTGGTAAGGGAAGGCTAACTTTCTTACCAGAGGCCTACCCTTATTCAGCGTAGTTCATGCTCTTGCCTCTTCTGGAGTTTGGAAGTTTTGGAGGGTGGTGCTGAGAGAGAATACTTTACAGCAACTCTACAATGTAGTTCCTTGTTAATATTGCAACTTAGAGGCAGGCAGAGTATTTCAGGATTTTTTTTTAAGGAATCCACTGGATTGCAACAAAAATAAATACTGTATACGTGTTGCCTGTCAGACCTCTTCCCAGGCCAAAGCAAGTATTCCTTCTCCTGCAAAGATCTCATAGCTTCTCCACGGTCCTCTTTCCGGACAGCATAGAATGGACCTCTTGGGCACAGCTAGCTGGAACTCTGCATGGCAGACTCCACCCTACATTGTGTTGTAGATCTCATGTGATATTCCTATATGTTTATGATGGTGTGTTTGTTTCAGCCTTCTCCTTGCAAAAGGCATTTGGAGATGGAGTTTAAAAAAAAACACAACTGTTGGCCTTATGGGAAAGGAGTGGGGCAGGATATTTACAAGGGGGCAGCTATTGCTTTGCCCTCTGCACCTGAAGAGTTGGGTGAGCTCTTCTCTCTCTCCCTGCCCCTCCTTCTGTCTTCTTCCGTCTCTCTCCATAAATGTCTACCACCTTCTTTAATAATTAACAGAAGTCTCTTTGAATGTAGAGAATTGGCATGGTAAACCCAGGAACCTGACTGCCAGTCCAGTGATTCTGTCTCTGCAGATTTCACGGCTTCATAACTTAAGTGAGGGTGAGGATGGATGTACCTTTTAAGGCTCTTTTCTAAGTTCAGAGCAATTATGAGGTTTCTGTTCTGCCTTCTACTGGAAGGAGCTTGTGTTGGCCTGTGCAGGTCTCCCTGCCCCGTACAAAGTTGTCTTTGCAGTAACCTGTGAGTCAAATCAGGCTGAGAGATAGTGACTGGTCCAGCTTCTTGGCTTAGAGCAGACCTTAAACTTTTTCCTCCCAAGTTGTAGTCCGCAACATGGGTTCTCTGTTACAGAAACCAGGGAGAAGATTGTTACTTCCAGCGCCATGAGACCAGTGACCTAATCTTAAAGCAAAGCATGTTTCTTTAAGGCTGCAGGGTGGAGTGTGATATCAGCACGGGGATTGCTTTACAAAACAAAATAAAAGTGAGGGTTGCAGGTTCCAACTAGACTCAGGAAGAAAGAAGGCGAATTCCTCCCTTGTTTGTGCTGTGGCGCACACTGTTAGGCCAAGGACGCCGGTGCCATGCTGCCTCATGTTCTGTCTCTCTGTACATTTTCACCCACAAACGAAGGGCACAAACTCTGTAGTGCTTTTCTCTTGCTGCAGTGGAAACAGGAAACTGTCCAATTTAATTATTTGCAGGATGAACAAAGCAGTAGTGCTCTCTGTAACTAAGTACCACTGTAAGATATTTCTCACACTCGCATGTCAAAGGATTTTTTAAAAAAAGACTCTAGAAAGATTAACCTGGAACAATTAATCACGACTGCTCAATCAATGCCTGCAGTTGCTGTCCAGGGCCAGGCCTACCATGAGGCCGAGTGAGGGGGCTGCAGCCTTTCAAGCAACAGGTTTTACATTATCATGAAAAGGGTTAGGTATTTACTTTGTTGCCTTTGTCCTTTTACTACCAGCCAGGGTTTGGGATGGGTGGCGTGCCATTTGGTTTTGAATATTACATACCCTGATGTTGTTTGGGGAGTGGACAGGGAGGAGGGGATAGGCAGGCAGACACAATTTGCCTCAGGCAGCAAAATATCTCAGGCAGCACTGTTTTTACCTCAGATTAAAATTCTACCTCACCCACAGGAATGTGTGGTGAAAGGATGGCAAAATCAGCTGAGCCAAGCCACTATAGGTTCATATATATTTAAACCCACCCACCCCCCATTTCACAGATGGTGTCATCTGAACACATCCCTTGTCGCATTGTATGGGCTGTGCGCATACAAATATGGGTTCTGAGGTACTGCTTGAGTCTTTTCCTTGAGGGTTGCATTGAGGTGGGAGAAACAGCTCCTAATACAAGTGTCTTTCTCTGTGCTCAGTGGCTTCTGAGGGAAGACCCCTCTGCACGTCCTGTACGGCTTAAGAGGCAACACTCTTCAAGGCCTAACGTCTCCGCGTATGTTTGAATATAGCTTTCATTTCTCTCATGCATTTCTTGTGTACACACCCTCCCAGCTCTACGTTGAGTCATACATGAGGGCAGAAAAACCACAGGAAGGGACAGCATTGAAAAACCCAGCCTGAAAAAAAGGAAAATAACAATTGCAGCAACTTCTCTACTAACAAGTTTGTTTCTGGTTGCAACAGAGTGCTACAGATACTGCCTCTGGAAACAGCAGTAGCAACGCAATGAGCTGGCTTTCAATTTGCACAAAAATGTTCCTCTTGCTTTGATGTTAAGTGAGAATCATGGGGAAGGCAATTGAAGGAAGAAGGAAAGGACATGTTTGGGAGATGGGGACATGCAAAAAGCATTGCGTCTGCCACCTTGGGATGATGATTCAGGAAGTTTTTTGTGGGCAAATTTAATTAGTTCTGTGCCCACTGCAAATGATCTGGGATTGTGCCAAAACATCTTGGAGTAAAAAAAATAAGAAGGAGGAAGGGTTGCTCTTTCTTTAAGAGGCCACAAACCAATCTTTATTCAGTTTGCACTTTTGGGAACTCACTGTTCACTTCTAAAACAGGCATCAAAAAGTAAAGAAAGTCATTGTAGCCTTTCTATTAGCAAAGCCAGAGAGCAGTGTTAAAAGAAAATATAGGCATGGAATTGCAGAAGCCAGACTGGGTCACATAAGGCAGTAGTTGAAGAGCATGCATTTTTATCCCTATTGAAACAAAGTCCTAAAATGTAGATTAAAGTTCTGAGATGTATTGGAATGCAGCTTCTGTCACCCTTTGTCATGAGATTTGCACATTTCTTAATCCCCAAAGAGGAAAAAAAAAGCTTCAGTTCAAACCAAAAAATTACCACCAAACACAAACTAGTTCAGGCCACAGATTAATCCCCTTGCTCACAGTATGGACAGTATATTGATTTGTTTAACTTTTCATACCTTGATTTCCAACCCAAATAAACATCATAGTGTAATTCTACTTGCCACGCCACTCCCCACAATACGAATGGTGTGGAGCAGCTGAAATTAAACTCTGGTTTTAACAGTAAATCTCTGGCATAGTCCAACCCACAGTAATACAATATAATTCTTACTAGTCCACTTGATCCATATTTTAGGCAAGGAAATTGAAATCTCACTGGCCAGAATCCTGTTGGCTAGTTAGGCAGGTGGTAGTGCAGTGGCATAAACTGCAGTGGTGAATTGCTGCTGGTTAATGAGTTGATGGTTGTATTCCTCATTGTGCACTAACTCACACCATTTGTCTGTGATGAGGTATACAAGTGGTGACTTGTTTACTAGTGGCAATTGGTCACTATAATTTACACCACTGCACTTACACTGGTTTAACCAACTGATAACATTCTGGTCATTGGGTTTAATGCAGTTAGTCCTAGGAAACTTCACGCTTCTTCCTTTAGGAATTTACAAGGAAGCTTATAGCTTATGTTTACTTACGTAGAAGGTAAAAAGATGCATTAATATGCCAATGTTTTGAGTGGGGGTTGATCTGTGGCCTAAATTTCTTTGCTTTATCACAGTCTTCCATCAAAAATAACCTTATATATAGTTTTTTCTCTTAAGTCATTCAGTAAAGACGTGTGCACGCACAGACAAACACGCACAGTATATTTCTGCATTTCAAAAAACAGATAAAGCAAACTTTTATATATAGTAGGACGCCCGTATCCATGGGATCAGTATCTGCAGTTTCATTTATCCACGGTCTAAAAATATGAAAAGAAAAAAATGCAGAAAAAAAACTGTTTTCACATATATTACCAGAACTGGCCAATAGAGGGAGCCAGATACCATGCTATGAATATTAGTGAAGAATACATAGGAAGGTCTCTGGCGCCCTCTAGTGGCCAGTTCTGGTAATGCATGCAAAATATTTTTTTCTGTTCTTTTCCCTTTTACCATGCTATGGATCAGTGGTTCTCAAACTGGGATCTCCAGATGTTCTTGAACTGAAATTTCCAGAAGCTTTCACCACTTGCTGTGCTGGCCAGGATTTCTGGGATTTGCATTCCAAGAATATCTGGGGACCCAAGTTTGAGAACCACTGCGATAGATATATAGCGTTCACTATTATCCACAGTTTTCAATATCCACGGAGAGTTTGGAACCAATCCCCAGCTGATATGGGGGTCCTAAGGTGTACAAAAGCCACTGAATAAATAACAAAGCAAACAGTCGGCAGCAATATTAAACCTCAGACTATCTATAGAAACCACAAAGGCTCTTCAGACCCATCTTTCCAAGAAACAGGGTTCTGCATATTGCCATTGGTGTGCTGCTCAGATTTTTCCTTGGGAAACACATCCAGGAGTAGATGTGTTCCACCTAAAGCTAGTCCTACCCAGGGGTGGGATGGAAGGATAGAAGACCACAGTTTTTACTCTCCAGGCCAAAATCCTGTATAATAAATTGCACTAGAGTAGGCCCACTGAATCATTGGGGATCTGGTGAGTCAACTTCTCTTTCATTTCCATTGATTCAAATGGTCCGACTTACTTAATTGTAGTAACTTACAGTTAGAATAGGCCCAATTAAATCAACAGAACTTACAGAGGAGCTGATTCAACAGGCTTATTCTAGTGCAATTTACTATTTTAAGCCAGAGGATTTTAGCCACAATGTTCACTCTTCACTGTTCATTTGGGTAAAATGTACAAGTAAAAATTTCAAGCTGTCTAAAAATGGCAGGATAGAGAGACAGAACTATAATGGCTGTACTATAAAGTTTAACAAAATTAAAAAGGCATAGTTTCCACTACTAGTTTCTAAGGGGAGATAACATGGAAAATGCTCATCAGCTGTAATTATTTATTGGCTAGACTCAGGCACTGAGCTTCTAGTCTTCTGGGCTGCTTAAGAAGGGTCATTTAGATAATTGTGTCTCTTTAGATTCAAAAGTACTTGTACTGTAGTTGCTTGATACAAATTCTTTACTTAAAAAGTACACTCTTTACTTAACAAATTAAAAGTCAAATGGTTGTTTGAACTCACTCTTCTTTCCTTTCAGACTTAATAGCAAATAGCTGTGGATAACTCAAGCGAGCCAAGCCACACAGTCAATTTATCAGTCTACCTCTACAGATTGATAAATTGGCAGAGGCAGTGTCCAAAACAGACAAATCAAGGAGACTGGGGACATTCTGTGAGGTCCAGATATAGTATCTCTCGTTGTTCTGATTCAGATCCTGCCTCTTCCAGTATACAATATCAGTGTGCTTGGGAATAATTGTGGCTTGGCTGGCTGTCTTGAGTTAGCTATAGCTGTTTGCCCTGATGCTCCTGTGCACTGCTTGAAGTGCAGCAGGATCACAGTTGCATAGACGCCAAAGCAATTTGCTGCCTGAGGCAAAAGACAAGATAGTGCTTCTTCCCCTAGTGCACATACAGAAAGTGACTGCGATGACAAATGGATTTTACTTCAGGACTAGTGATAGGATATCATCCACCACCACACCATGAGGATCACATACCAGTTTTGGGAATTTTACCTGGTTTCAAATATCCCATTTTCCCTTAAGTGGGCTCAAGAAAGTGTGTGTGTGTAAGACTCTCTTCCTCCTCACTGTATTTACAGAACAATCCTTTGAGGTAGGTCTACTGACAGTATGACTGGTCCAAGGTCATCCCGTGAGTTTAAGGTCTGGGAGGGGATGTGAACCAAGTGAGTGCTCTCCAGTTTAACCAGGATTAAAAAATAAAATCAAAATCAAAGGCCTATTGCCTCCCGGGAACTGTCACACTGAGATGACAGCCAACCTTGGCCTAACATTAGAACTGGTTTTGTGCTGGAGCTCAATGAATTCCAACGTGCCTATTTATTTTGCTCTAACTAATATTATTTTCTTAGGAAGCGAGTGAAAATAAACGGCCACCAGAGGGCTATTTATTTTAGCCCACTGCTTTCTTAATGGACTTAAGCCCCATTGTGAACCTCACAGCCATTTTTAAAAGGGAATATTTCAATTACTCAGTAGGAACCCAGGAAATGACTAAAAAACCACGTGACTTGAGTTGGCTGAATTTAAAACGCTACATATTGTGGGGTTTTTTTTGGGAAATGTAGACAGGCTCTTGGTTTTCTCAGTGGCGAATTCCCCCCCCCCCCCCCGGTCCTTTCGATCCAGAGATGAGTCAGGGGCAACTACCCCATCTGCTCACTCTGTGGTATTCAAATGGACCAAGAGGTGGGAGAATACATAGCTTCCCCAGGTTCAACATCAAAGTGAACCTGGGGTGGTGGTGGTATGCAGTGCCAGATATCATGTGAATGATCTCAAAATTGCCAGATAATATCTTATAATGATTTCATGACACCTGCAGGGGCAGGGTATCCAGACCAGGTGTTCAGTTTGTTAGCATTTTTTTTATCATAGCACTTAAAATACTTCTTTAAAACAAAAAACAGACAACAACACAAACCCAGTGATAACTGGTTGCTGATTTTTAGTGTAGCAGCTAGCTCCAGGCCTTAATAAAGGCTGTCAGGTTTTAACAACTAGCCCATGGTCCTGCATATTGGAGGGCATCCTGATGCAAGACAAGTGCTAATGGAACACTTTTAAGTTCTGTGGGACTGTTTGTTTACTTAGATATCTATTGATCAACCTTGCAAACACACTTTCACGAAAATGAGTCTCTTCTTAGTCATAGGTGTATAACAGACAAAATGACCAATTATAACAAACACCGAATGCTACAATGTGTGCTCCCACGTCCGGGGCGGCGGCAGCAATACAGAAGTTGCTTGCAGAATTGCAAAGTTCAAGTGTCCTTTTGAATTTCAAATTCAGGCAGAAATCCAAGATTCCTTCCTCCGCTGGGCTGGGTATTCATAACATAGAAGAATCAGCTCCACATGCAGAGTCTTCAAAACCCTAGATCAAGTTGGCAAGGGCCTTAGCAGACTAAGTGGCCACAGCAGCTCCAGTTTCTTCAGCTCTTCAGTTTTTCTGGATTCAAATTTCTATTTCCAGCTCTGCTCTTCTGTAGTCCCGCCCCTTTGGGCTGAACCAGTGTTTCATAGGAGTTACACTAATACTCATCTCTGTGCCGTGAAAAATTTCATGGGCTAAATTCTGCTGTGAAATGGACTGGCTGGCTCTTCTGCATGTCCGGGTCATTTGGCAATCCTTGTCCTCCAGAGACAGCAAAAATCCCAAATCAGGGATAGGAATCTTGGGCCCTCCACATCTTTTTTGTAACAGTTTATTGACACATTTTTGGGGGAACTCTATTTCTTTCCAACAGTTGGGGGACAGATGGCATTCCTCCTTTTTTCTTTTTCTTTTTTTGGCACTAGTTATTTACAGCGTGGCTTTTAAGTAAGGATACTTTAGCATTCAAATCAAAGACAGGAAAAGTTACTTTGTTGGACTACAACTCCCAGAAGCCCTGAGGCAACCAACTCACTGCATGCCCTTGGGCCAACAGATCAAGAAAATAGCTTTTCCTGCCTCTGGTTCAAAGCAATGGACATACATGAACTCAGAAACTCTTTTTTAACAGCAGTCCTGTAAGGTAGGACTATATGTTGTTACCCTTCTGTTGCAAACAAAGGATAAAAGTAGCTTACCTAAAGCTAGCTAGTGAATTCATGACTCAACTGATGTTTCCTGACTCAAATCAGGCTCCTCTGATTCATATCCTTGGGTTTGGCGCTCAGATATCAGCATTGCGTCTGAGGGGATATGCAAGTTACACTTCATAGTCATAACGGGCATGCTTGTTATAATGAACCTGCTTTGCTGAGTGGACCTGCCCTTAGCCAGTGTCAGCACCAGTCCTGTTCTTTATGCAGAAGGAGCGAATCGCCTCAGGTGGCAGATGATGGTGAGCAGCAGCGAGGAGGCAGAGTTTGAAACGTTTTCCTTTTGGGGACTCCGGTCCCCAGCAATCCTCCCTTGGCCGTGCTGGCTGTGAGGGGGGGGGGTAGGGAATTCCTGGACTGATATCCCCAAAAGTAACATTTCTAAGGTCTTTGGAAGAGTCAGTGCTGTGGGTGCTGCTATTCTGCGTCCACTAGTAGGACTGTTACAGGCCATTGTCACGTCAACAGTGCTGACGTATGACTCGGCTATCGCTCTAGCTTGTTTCTATAAGTAGAAAGGGTGCCTTTTGCTCTCTTTAAACCCTCAGCCAGCAAAAATATCTTAGCCTCACATGGGCTCTGCTGTAACTCGGGCGGAGCAACTCGGGCTTTGCCTCAGGGCAGCAACACTGAGAGGATCTCCAAAATCTGGAAGTGAGGCAAGGGTTCGGAAAATAAAAAACAATGCCTCTCAAACGGTTTTTGGAAGAGCATAAACTTTGTCTGGGGGTGGGATCATATTCTCTTCCTTTTTCATGGAGGGGGCACTCCCAGCCCATTCCTCATGGTGGTAATGGGGGGTGGGAACTGTGCCACTTGCTCAGGTGCCAAAATGGTTCGTTCCAGCTCTGGTTGCTCTGCTGCTCGTTTTGATTTTACCATCTCATTTAAGTTGTTTGCTTTTAACTCTCTAGGATCTATTTTGCCATATCCCCCCCCCCCCCCTTTCCAATGCTGTTCTCCTGTTTCTCCTTCCTCTGGAGTCTTTCTGCCTCTGAACGGTTGGTCTGTTGCTTTAACTCTTCCTTCTGAATCCTGGCATACTTGATTGCAGGCACCTTGTTTGTTTAGTGGTTGCCCCAGTGATGGCCCCACCCCGAAGGGCCTAGCCTAGATCCAGCAACAGTAAGGAACAGATGGGGCTTTTGTCTCCAGGGCCACACCTCGTATATTTAGCTGCCAGATGTGGTTACCAGTTGCTGCAGCTGTAATGTTGCTGCAGCTGCCCTGTCTCTCCATGGGCTAGGGTGTGTCTCGGGAGAAGCCTTTCCTCTAGGCCAGTGGTTCCCAACCTTGGGAAACTCAGGTGCTGGTGTCCTTGGACCAACACACTAGACAACTACAGGGAAATGCGCCCTCATTCTCTCTTATATTGGCCAATTCCGAGATTGCCACTTGAAAACATAAAAGCAATAGTCTTGTGGCCTCTTAAGGACTGACAAGTTTTATTTGGCATAAGCTTTTCTGAACTATGTAGCCCACTTTTTCAAATGCACTTTTTTGTTCATCTGAAGAAATGGGGTACAAGCCACAAAGTAATGTGCTGAGTAAAACTTGTTAGACTTTAAGGTGTCACAAGACTGTCGTTTCTGTATCTTCATAATAATCTTAGAACTGCAGAGCTAGAAAGGGATCCTAAGCACCATCAAGTCCAATCCCCTGAAGTAGCAGGAAATCTACAGTGAAAGCATCCCATGACAGATGGTCATCCAGGCTTTGTTTAAAATCCTTCAATGAAGGAGACCTCAAAACCTTCTGAAGTACCCCATTCCATTGTTGAACAGCTCTTAATGTTGGGAAGGTTCTTAACGTTCAATCAAAAAATGCTTGGTTGCCATTTATATCCATTGCTTTGGGGACAATGCTGTGAAGCTGCAGAAAACAAGCATGCTCCATCTTTCATGTAACAGCCATTCACATAGATAGCTAATATATCCCTTCTCATCCTTCTCTTTTCAAGCCTAAAGATAGTTTAAAACATGTTTTTCATGATCAGTCCTACCATGAAATAAAGTGAGGCAGCTGCTTCAGGCAGCAGATTAGAGATATTGGTTTGTTTGTTTTTAAAGGCAGTACATTATTAGTTATTTAATTTATCATTACTGCCTTTTTACTTGCACAGATGAGGAAAAGGGCTTTGGGATTTTCTGACTGATGCTCCAAAATAACTTGGTCTGCTGTTTAGCACTTAAGACATGAATAGGGCATGACATTTGCAGCTCTTTCTCAGGTGACAACATATGTTGGCATGGCCTCGGTGTTTAATTTTGTCTAGAAGCTCTGATTGTAAATGGAATTTTGGAACATTAGACGGCTGATCCAGGCTTCCTCTACAGTAGGATTTATGATGTGACTACACTGGAAAATACCACACCATTTGTCAGTTCTTTAAAAATTGCTCAAGGACTACCAGATGTAGTTTGTGCTGCTGGAATTTGCTATAATGGTCCAAATGATTAATTATCCAGTTTCAAGACTCCAGGCTGCACTTCCCTATTGGTTCAGGTTCTGCCAGGGTCACAACCCCACCCTCTTCTCCTCTCCTTCCCTTTGTTGCTCCCCCTTTATCCATCCTCTCAGGTCAGCTTGCTGTGGTTATCAGCCATCAGGGCCCTAAGTGCATTTGCTGAGAAGAATTAATCTCAATTTTTCATATGACAATGACAATATTTGTGTTTGCACATACTGCAAAGGTATCACATGCAGTGTACTGCTTAAACATTTCATTCATTCATTCTGAAGTTACATAGTTCTGCACTGATTTAACAGCCTAGCTTTGTCCATTTCATCTGGGTTCCCAGAAGAGGCTTTTCAGAACATAGCAAGAAGGCAAGGGGGGTGAGATTCCTCCACAATTGATTTCCAGAAGGGAGCTAAGGCAGGCATAGCAGTACAGCCCTTACCTGACACAGCACTAAAACATGACAGGCATATTTTTAAAAATAATAATAATAGAACCATATTTCATAGGAGAAGCAACAGGTGCTCACTTAAGGGGAATTATCCAAGACAAACAACGTCATTCTCAACATCACGATAGGACATGCCTGTGACTCCATATCTGGACTGAGACAGGCAGTGCCGCATGCCGGAAAATGGGGGAAAGCAATGCCCTCTGAATAAAGCAAACATCCTCCTGCCAGTTGAACAAAAATACATGGATGCCACTGGAAAAAGTGCAGGCTTCTGCACAATTAGCTTTACATGATGTAGCTATCAGAAAATGAATCCATTTGCACCGTGTCAACTCTAGCACAAACCTTGTGGTATTCTGCAGTGTAGTCACACTTTTGGTTCATACTGAGCAGCAGTACCACCAAGAGCCGAGTAACACCAATTTGCAAGGACCTCATGCATCAGGAACGTCTCCACCTCTATCCTAGAACCCATCTACACTGAATATTTTGTTCAATATTCCTCACACCTATGATATTCATACTGCATTATGGTATCAACACAACCCAGGACTGGAACTAGTATCAGCAAAGTCAAAGCAGAACAAAACAAAACAAAACAAAACCTTGCTTTCCAAGAGTCTTTTTGTATCCCTGCCAGGTAATGATGTAGTTTTGTTCCTCTTTGCCCCGGTGCATGGTCTGTTCATGTGAATTGTAGTACCATATTGTTGGTCCATGCACTTTGTGGATGTGTCTCGTTTGATGATGTTTTGTGAGAGACATGTTTCTGCTGGTTGCTCTCCATTGTTCCCTGATGCTCCTGTTTAGTTTTCTTGGGGTATCAGCTGTTCCTTCCTTCCAAGAAACCCCTGCCAAACCCACACAGTGAAACTGATGGATAAGTAAAATTGTGAAGGATTGAGAATGGTGGCTGGATAAAAGAAGAGGGGGAAGAGGATAGCGGAGATGAGTGGAATGAAGACAGGGAAGGTAGGTAGGTAGGAAGGAAGAGTGGTTAGCATTGGGACAGAGACATCAGGAAACAATTCCTGGATTGGTGGTGCCAGGACGACCCAGTACATCCCAGCACAACCAACAACAAATATTCCCCCATGTAGGAAAAAAAATACACAAACCCATAACAAAAATGACCAGAAGGACCCAGAGCAATTCCAGAATGACTAAAGGCAACATCTTATGTGGACAGGCTCCTAGACAGCACTTGGAGCAGGGGTGGGCAATCTCCAAACCACTAATCCCTACACCAGGCCCTGCCCTGCCCTGCTACCTCTATCTAAAAATATTCTTACTACAAAAGTAGTGGAGGGTTTAGCTGAAAAAGTACACTTCACTGAAAAGTCCCATGACCAGAACACCTTTTAAAATTTATTTTGGGATGTGTGAGGATGGAGGCTTTGGGAGTCCCTCAAAACATAAGCAAAAAAATCCTCCTTAAAGAACTCAAAAGGAATTTTGAGCCAATTTTTTTTTCAAAATTCCTCACACATTTTTAAAAAAAATATTTGAGAGTGCCAGGGAAGTGAGGTACCGGGAGCTGTTCCCCACCACGACCTTGAAGTATCTCACATTACGTATTGGCTTCTGTGTTAATTTTCCAGGCAAATCACCCTTTAAATCTTACATGCATTATAGTAAAAAATCATTTGAGGGATTGTATGTGTGGGTCATGGTGCCCCTCCAGCAGTTACATGTGGAGAAGGGACTGTCATGAGGAGATTGTCCCTGGAGAGGTTTGCTGGTTGCATAGCTCCAAATCCACTGAATTGTGAGGTTATTTTTATCCATTTATGGAGAGAAAAGCAGAGCTGTGTATGTGTGTGTGAGAGAGAAATTTGGTGAGGACAGAAAAGTTATCTGTGAATAAGCCACACTCTGAAAGTCTGCCTTTAGCTCTCTGAGAAAACGCCATCTTTGGGGGGGGGGGGATTGAGAAGGTGGCTTTATGAACCGGATGCTTGGCAAAGATATAAACATACAGTTGTCACGGAGCATCATGACTTCCTCTGTTGCATCATCCTCTGTGCCTTTGGCCTGTCAGGATTAAGAGATAAGCTAACAAGTTGCTCACTAGGAGGTGCTTCCTGGTTCTAATTCAAGAGTGGGAGATCCTAGTGAATTACTGGACAACTTTCTTTTTAAGAATGTATGTATGCCTATAAGGCGCACACCAGAAACAGTTTTCAAAAAACAGCTTCAATATCACTATCCAATATCACAACAGCTGGTGTACTGGATTGGGCAACATAGTTGGGCAAAAGATTTTATTAGGATTGACTAAAATGCTGCAAAAGTGTTCACTGAGTTGGAAGTCACGGTTTTTAACTGTATCAGAGATGGACGTGGCTGGCATAATGATCCTGTTTGTTATGGATGCTTTTCAGACTGTGCAGACTGAGGATGTAGATAAGCTGCTTGGAAATTTGAAGCCTCATAAATAATTGTACCTCACAGATATTAGCATTTGCCACAATGATTCTGAAAAGCTTAGTCTTGGAGGTGTTGAAGACTTCCCTGTGAGAGAGGCCATAGTTCCTTCTCTTCACGTGTAGGAAGGATGTGATTAGGCCACTGACTTTAAAAAGGAACAAAGATGTTTAGTTCTGATAGCCTGGGGTAATCTTGTTCAGTCTGAAATCTACTTTTTCTGAGCAAGGTTCCAAAGAGAGTGTGTGTGTGCGTGTGTGTCATGTCAACTCCCAGGTGGTTTTTAGAAGATGCTGATGTTTTGGATCCATTCCAACCTGTCTTTCAGCTTAGCTTCAGGGTGGAGAATGGCCTTGGTCATCCTGGCTGGTGACCTACTCTATGGACTGGATTACTGAGAGTACAAACCTATTGGTTCTCCTGTACCTCTCAGCTGCTTTTGTTATTCTTTGCCATGGTATCCTTCTCGGTCACCTGTTTAGATTGGGCCTAGGAGGCATGGTGCTTTGGCGACTCTGGTCCTCCTTAGATTGTTGATCCCAGAAGACTAGGCTGGAGGCCTTCCTCTGCCCGCCCGCCTCATGACCTTTGGCTTATAAACCTCCAGCTTTTGATGAAATCCTGATCTATTCATACCTCACCATGGACCAGACTGGCTAATCAAATGGGAACTGGAGAATATATGGCAGACCAAGAGTGCCCTAGCCCTAGCCTATAAGGATGCTTGGAGGCTTTGTCCCCAGGTTCACATCTACATGAAGCCACTGTGAGAAGTTCTTTCAAACGTAGGGCTGCAATTCCTTCCCTGTGAAGATGGCATCTCAAATCTACTTCTGCCCTTTCCATCTGTGGAAATCCACAGGAAGCTGTGGAAATCTTGAACAAGGGTTTGGCAATGAGTCAAGAGGGGAGCCAAAAGTCTATTTAGGGTGGAGGGCCTGTAGGTTGAGGAAACCATCTAACCCAAGAAGAAAGTTTGAGAACCAGGCCGTCTCTTCCTTGAAGAACTATTCTCACTGCTTGGGTTTTTTCCTGGGTGCAATACTATCTGTAGAAATGCAGGTAGCTAGGACTGTTCTGGCCAGCACCACCATGTCTATTCATGGTTATGCATGAATAAGCGGGTTGAGAGTTTGATTCCCCACTGCACTTCCTTGACAGGAACTGGACTCAATGATCCATAGGGTCCTGTCCAGCTCTGCAGTTCTAAAATGGTGATTATGATAATCTAGACTGCATTACTGTCATGCCCATTATGTGGGGCTGACTTTGAAAACAGTTTTGAAATTCAAACCCTAGCAGAATGTGGCTGCCCAGATACTAGTAGGGTGCCATATGGTTGGCACCTATGGCACCAACACTGTGTTACAATTATTCCTGGTGCATTTGTGGGCTTGATTCAAAGTGCTGGAATGGGCTTTAAAATCTTCTTAGAAGTTTGGGATCAGGTTGTTTAAAGGTTTGCCTTCACCATATAAACTTATCTGTACTCTTCCTGTGTAGAGAAGTACTTCCTGACCATACTCTGAAGATCATCTTCCACTGCTCTGTTCATTTGCCTTTCTGTAAGGTCTAAGGCTGATGCAAATGATCAATGAAGATGTCTTGGCAATGACCCCTAATTTATGGATTTACCTTCCTACTGATTTATATATTCGCCTTCCTACTTATTTATATATTCTTTCTCTAGTGCTGTTTTAACTTCTTGTATATTCTGACAGCACTAGTTTCTAAAACTGCTGCTTTTAGGAATTTTTTCTTAGTGCCATTGTCTTGGTCATCATCATTATTGAGGATTGTGCACTAAAAGTCAGCTTAATTGTCTTTATGGAACCTGTTTGTATATTATTTTATCCCCTCCCAGATCGCATGTATCGTCATCCTAATCTGCTATGGAGCCTCAGTTACGTTTGGCTACACCTCTCTGGCTGTCTGCATGTTGGTTTACTGTATTGTCATATTCATCATCTACACATGTGAACTGGACAACCAGCTGAGTTTTATCCACTGGGGATGGACTGTAAGTATTGAGGTCGAGTAGGTGATTCATGCAGCCTGCTGAAAAGAGAGCTGAGGCTCTGTGCTGGGAAAGAAAATATTTTCCACTGAATTAATTTATATGTTGTTGTGTGTGTGTGTGTGTGTGTGTGTGTGTGCAAAATGATTTTAAAAAAGGAGCTATGTTGCATAATTTGTAGAAAACTATTCCGCTTGACTGTTGTTCTTACACTTGCTTAAGAGAGCTGCAAACAGAAGCCCTTCTCTTCAACTGCTACTATAAATATATATGCTTTTCAGAATCAGAAATCAAAGTAAAGTACACCCCATAGTGCTTAAAACACTCTCTGGGCAGTTTACAATTTAATTATGCAGGGTAGATATTAACCACCACCACCACCCTATCAAGCTGGGTACTCAACCTCTGAAGGATGGAAGGCTGAACTGATATACTGCAGCCAGCATGGTGTCTGAATAACACCCCTCACCTCTTTGCTCTCTCCCCACCCCCAACACCAGTGGTCTGACATAAAGTTACCCACTGATTTAGAAACTGGATCTTCCAAGTCTGAGTACCATGCTTTAACCATCATGACCACCACACCACTGTCTCTTCTGATTAAGGTCCAAGACAGAGGTCTTTCCTGCCTCTGCTTCATGTAATACTTTAGAATGGAAATGATGGGACTGAGGCTAAGATTGGACACATGGCCAAATATGGACTCTGATCTATTTCTGGGTAATGGTTGCTCTTTAGATTATGCAACAAATTCCAGAACTACCTGTCTAACATTGCACTTAAGAGAACAAGGTGAGTTTGCCTCCAGGAAGGTAAAAGAAAATAAGTTATGTATGTTAAAAGTTTGGAAGAGTTACTTTTTGGGCTACAACTTCCAGAATCCCCCAGCCAGTATGCCCTTCTAAGTTCTGATCACTTTTGTATACCTATCCGCTTTATCTATCTAGCCATTGAAAAATGCTAATCAGTATGGAAGAAACCAGCCCAGTTCTGCTTTTAAGGCTACCATCTTATATCTGCCTGCCTGGCAATCAGCCTCATTGAACTCAATGAGTCTTGCTTCTGAGCAGATGTGTGGAGGATTAGGCTGTGACTGGACCAGCCTGAACATGGATTGAACCAGATGGCTGCTTAAATTTGGATGTAGTGTGATATTAACTCTTTCTTCCCTTCTCTGGCCCGTTCTAGGATTTCATCAGGGCTCTTATCGGAGCTGTCGCCTTTCTCATCACTTCCCTTATCGTCCTCATTGGGCACCACGATGGACCTGGCATCGCTGCAGGGGTAAATGCCTTTATGGAGAGTGGGGGAAGGGAAGTTGGAATGTTGATTTGGCAAGGAATGTGAGCACATTCCAGGAATGTTGATGTCATCAAGGAGAGGCAGGCTCAGTATTTCCGAGCAGGGAGCACTTTATAGAGATCTAGGCTGGATTCCATCCAGAAGGCATTTTCTTAGAAAAGCATTGGGTGGGATGCACACAGGCCCTCTCAACCTTTGGTCCATCAGATGATTTGAACTTCAACTCTGAGGTGTCCTGACCATTATTAGCCTTGCAGGCTGGGTATGGTAAGAGCTGTTGTTAAGCCCAAAGCTTTGGAAAGCTTTGGAAGCCATATATTAAGACCTCTCAAGGAATGGCTTGGGAGTGGAGGTAGGGGAACTGTTCTGGATTCCTTAGAGCAGAGGTCGTCAACCCCCGGTCCGCGGCCCATTGCTGGTCCGTAGCTTGACCCCGACCGGGCCGCGAAGACAGACCTCCCGCCGCCGCCCCCCGCACGCACTCTGAGACGGCGGCGGGGGGGGGTAGCCAAGAGCTGGGAGGCAGAGCATGGCCGGGTGCTCCGACTGCTGGCCTCCCAGCGGCAGTGGCGGCGACGGGGGGGGGGGGTAGCCAAGAGCCGAGAGGCTGAGCATGGCCGGGTGCTCCGGCTGCTCGCCTCCCAGTGGCGGCGGTGGCGGCAGCGACAGGGGGGGTAGCCAAGAGCCAGGAGGCTGAGCATGGCCGGGTGCTCCGGCTGCTGGCCTCCCGGCAGCAGCGGCAACGGGTGGGGGGTGGGGGGGTAGCCAAGAGCTGGGAGGCTGAGCATGGCCGGGTGCTCCGGCTGCTGGCCTCCCGGCAGCAGCGGCAACGGGTGGGGGGTGGGGGGGTAGCCAAGAGCTGGGAGGCTGAGCATGGCCGGGTGCTCCGGCTGCTGGCCTCCCGGCGGCGGGGACGGGGGGGGGGGTAGCCAAGAGCCGGGAGGCTGAGCATGGCCGGGTACTCCGGCTGCTCGCCTCCCGGCGGGCTCCAACAAGGCCGGGGTCGGCGCTCCTCACTGCCCTCAGCAGGCTGATGCCGCCGCTGGTGCCTCCAGCTCCGGAACCAGCAGCTGCATTTGAATTTCCCGCGGAGACTCCCAGGCTGCCGCCACCGCTGGCACGCACTCCCTCACCCCTTCAAGCATGCGCCCGTGCGCAGGGGTGGGGTGGGTGCGCGGGTGGGCAGGTGCTCCTGCGCATGCGCGAAGTGGTGGGGGAACGCGCGTGCGCGCCTTAGGCGCACGTGCACCCCAACCACTTCGCGCGTGCATCAGAGAGCGCAAGCACGGCGGGCCGCCCCACCTCCCTCAGAGGCTCCGCCGGTCCGCACTACAAAAAAGGTTGGGGAACACTGCCTTAGAGTTAACACAAAAGGGCAAAAATGTATGTGTGGAGGGGAGGAAGCACAGAGTTAGGCAGCACCTCCCCTCCCACCCTGCTGCAATCGGTACCAGAGATGTTGAGTCACCAGTTAGTGGACCCAAAATTTAATTCACTTACTTTTAAGTTGGATGGGGGCAAGGTTTTAAGTTAATGTTAATATTAAATTGGTGTTTAAGTTAAGATCGCAGCTGGTTCCATCAATTCATTGATTTCCTGCTGATTTCAATTTATTCTAGAATCGTATAGAATAATGGAGTTGGAAGGGACCTATAAGGCTATCAAGTCCAACCCCTTCCTCAGTTCAGGAATCGAAAACATAATATATCTGACAGATGGTTGTCTAACTTTCTATTGAATGACTCCAGTGCTGGAGTGCTCACCGCCTCCCAAGATACTATTTGAAATGAAAACTGGATTTAGCTGGAAGATTGCACTTCAGCCATCAATAAAGTTGTTGATGGTAATGATAATAAAAATAATCTTAGAACTGCAGGTATATAGATGCAATAAACTAGCTTTCTGTAATTTCTGATGAGTTCTGATATTTTTATATAGTGCAAGATTTTTCAATGTGCAGCTTTTGGAAGGAAG
This sequence comes from Intellagama lesueurii, assembly GCA_037013535.1. Lineage (NCBI taxonomy): Eukaryota > Metazoa > Chordata > Lepidosauria > Squamata > Agamidae > Intellagama > Intellagama lesueurii. Next base: position 18,691 of record JBAJHW010000172.1, on the reverse strand, counting down.
AAAAAGGTTATTCATAGTCCTCAATGTAACGAGCATGAAGTCTAGTTTCCCACATATTTCTGTATTGTCAAAAATATTTAGACTTAGTTCAGCTTTAAAAATCAGCTTGCTAAAATCGTGGCCTTCACCCACACCCACTCCATGCAGCAATTGCTCAGGCAAGATAACAGGGTAGGAAATAGGCTTTAGCTCCTCTTCTATGGTAGAATGGGAGTGCACACTTTCTCACACATATACACACACACACCCCTGATGAAATAAAAAACATTTCAAGAAAGAAGTGATTTTTCAAGAAAGAATTGGCAGGAGCCAATCTCCTCTGATTAAAAGTCCAGACCCTTTTCTCTTGGGGAGGGCACTTCCCCCCACCCCCGTCTTGCAAATTCCTCATTTTCCAAGTCCTCTTGCTCTCAAGAGACACCCTCTTTTTTGCTCCACTCTTGCCTCTGCATTACATATCTCAAGTCCCTTATGCTTTTTTTCTGGTGTGCAAAGGCATTTTTCAGTGTCTTGGTGGTTCCTCCATTCTTCCTTCCACAGCAATGGTCCTCAACCTTTTCCGAACCGCGGATTGGTTGGGGGGGCGGGGTCCGTGCGTGGGGGGGTGGGGAACCCCCCCATGCTCGCGGGTGGGCAGGGACTTGCTTGCTCACAGGGGGCATGGCACACTCGCGGGGGGCAGGAGATCTGTGTCCGTGGACCGGTCCTACCTAGGCCACGGACTGGTGCCGGGTCGCAGACCGGGGGTTGAGGACCCCTGTTCCACAGTTTCTCTCATTTCAGTCGTGAGAAACAAATGGAGAATTGAAATGCCGATCACTTTTCAGACTTTTTATTAACCATAGCCCTCCACCTGTCAATTTAAGTGCTTGAAAAAGTAAAGCCATTTTGCTCCTACGTATTTTAAGGAGAGGAAAAAACCTGAATTCCTATATGACTGTAATTTCTGACTCTTATTTCTATCTGTCCCTGATCCATGTTTTGGAAGCCATTGATAGGCTCCCATTGCTGCACGTTCCATGAAGACCAGCAAGTTATTGGAAGGACACATAATGAAAGCTAAGCCTGGCTGCAAAATCCTGCAGGAATCCTAATACCTAGCCCAAACACAAGTCACTGGTTGAAATCCTATCACTTAGTGTTAGTAAGTCACACTAGAGTAGGTCTGTTTGGATCAACATACCTTATCGCGGAGTTGAGGCTCCAAATCCCCACTGATTGAATGTGCCTACTCTAATGCAATTTTCTATGCTAAGCAACAAATTTCAGCCACTGTGTCTGGACCAGACTGTGTTGATTTTGCTAGGGCTGCTGTACACTTTTGTCTTCTGTTTCTATCACCACCACCCTTTTTTTTCTTCTGAACTGTGCCCAGTACAGATAACCCCAGTATTCAATTCCCATAGCCATATTGGAATATAACCATAGCCATATAAGAACATTTTATACCGTGTTTCCCCGAGAGGGTCTTATATTAATTTTTGCTCCAAAAAACAAATTAGGGCTTATTTTCAGGGGATATTTTATTTATTTTTTCATGTACAACACTACATTTATTCAAATACAGTCATGTAATCTACTTCTGGTTGCTGCACAATGGTGGAAGGCGGGCTTTCAATTAACTGGGGCTTATTTTGGGGGGTAGGTCTTATTTTTGGGGAAACAGGGTAGAAACAGGATTAATGGGCAGCAGAGCTGGGACCTTCTCAGTGGTGGCTCCTGCGCCTTGGGATTTCTTCCCAAGAAATGGAAAGCTGACCCAATCTATGTCTACTTTTAAGGATTTTTTATTTAAAAAAACTCACCTGTTCTTGATACAGGTTGATTTTTCGAAATTATATTTTGTTGAAACTGATTTCTTCAGGATTGTTCATAGTTCATATGGCTTTTATTATCATGTTCAGGATTGTTTTTATGCTTTGCATTTCCTTGGAAAAATGATAGAATTTCAAATTAGAAATGTATAAAAATGTAAGAAATGTATAAAATAAAACATAGCTCAAGTAGAGTTGCATTTCCCTTCAACAGGTGATTGGACTTCTGGCAGCGATCCTCTTTGGCTATGATGCCTACACCATCTTTCCAAAGCTCAGGAAAACACATACAGCAGCTCCTACCGGTGAGTCAGTCCTCTTGCTGAAGGAGCAGGGAGATGTGATCTGTGATCTCTTCCGGGTGACTCCTGAGGGGTGTTTCCCTCTTTTCGTTGAGCAATGAGTCAGATGGATGTCAGAAACCTTGCTTGGAGATAGTATCATTTCATTTGTATACAGATTCAATTCTTCAAGAAACCTCTGGTTTATGAATGTGGGATATTGTGCTTCTATACCCACAATTCAAAAAGCCAAGAAATGGCCCCTCCATTGATTGGGACTGGGAGATTCACAATACCTTCTGATTTATTCCTTGAATATTCTTTAAATTGTTGCAACATCAGCCTTTCTCTCATTTTCCCCCATGACATTCTTTCCTTTTTAATGTTTTCAATAATATTCCTAAAAAGTGCTATTTTGTGATTAAAAAGAATAAAATTAGGGGAAGTCAGTAATTTTGCTAACCTCTTCCCTGCCCCCCCAAACCCTTTTGTGGGGGCAATTTTGGGAGGTTGATCAAATGGATAAAGGAGATGCTCTCTAACCTGGGTCAACAGAAAGCAATCAAATGGGCTGTGACTGTAATAAGCATTTGGGTGAACTGTTTTGTTGAATGGAGGTCCAGAATGTGAACTATTTCCCCTTCTGATCACACCTGAAAATAGTTTGAGTGGGAAAAGGATGAAACAGTAACTGCTAGAGATGCCAGGCAGATGTCCGTAGTGGAAACTTCTCTGTAACTGAGAAAGAAACTTCTCTATGCCTGAGAAGCAGAAGTGGCCAAGTCATTAAAGGGAATTGACAAAATAGGGGCCATGAATAGAAACACAAAGCCTGGGGAGATGAGGGACTCATTTCTCTGAAGCCCTGGCGAAGATGTAACTCCTTATCTTTCCCCAGACTTCCATGTCTATAGGTACCAAGCTCAGTCACAAGGGGTGAGTGAAGCAACCCAGTCTCTGTCTTCCCCAGTATTGCTTTTTTCCAATAGCTATGTTGACTGGGCGTGTTGGGAATTTTGCATTTGGATCATTTGGAAAGCACTGATGTGGGAAGGGGTGGCATCTTCTCTTTGGGGGAAAAAAAGGTTGCAAGAATAATCCCACTCACTCCCACTTATGGCATGTCTGCTCCTTTACAGGATCTACAGACGGGGTGTGAAGACACTGCCTGTCTCCTCTTCCTTTACAACAAAGCACCACATTGAACCCATCTCCTGTTACCTTCTGCTGGAACTGCCACCTGAAGGAAGATAACCCTTGTCTGCCAAAATGGCACCCTTGTGGTCTCTTTCTCCCTTCCTCACCTGTCTCTGTATGGACCACAGTCCAGATAATTCCTCTCTTCTTGTTGCCACGATCTCTGTCCCCATTTCTGACTCCATCCTAACAGTGGAAAGGGAAAGAAGCTTCGTGTCCTTTAAGGAAGGAGGAAATAGAATGGGGTGGAGGTTGTGTGCGTAGGAGGCTTCAGATCGGTTGAGGTGAGGAGGGACTCCATCTTCCTGTCTCATTTTTGAAATGGAGACCTGGGAGGGGAAGTGAGGAAGGCTCTATAAATCAAGTGTTGTCCCTTTTTGTACCAATTTCCCCTTTTTTTAAAATGGGGAGATGGGGGACCAGAGGCTGGAGTTTACCTATAATCCTGTCTCGTGCTGAAGTCTTTAGGTAGGAGGCAGTTTTGAAGGAATCTGATAAAGAGGATTTTTTTTATTTTTAAAGAAAGCTTTTTTAATATAATACCTGAGAAGAGATTTACCTACAAACCTTGTTAGGAAAGTTTGAATTTTTTTATAATCAAGCTAAGTTGATTGTTACTAATGATGAGAGGTGACTGGCAATTTTTGTTTAAAACAAAAATCAAAAAGTTATATTTTGCAGTCCTTTCTACTGCACTCGGTAATAATCTTCCTTTTTCTCATTAGGAAACATGTCTTTATGGCAAATCTGCTCTACCTACCCCCTTTTTCATGGGGTGGCAGCTGCCCAATAGGCAAACATTATGGGCAAGGTTGTGTGTGCCACAATTCTGCCCGAACAGAAAGATGGGTACATAGAAATGCTTGTAAATTGGTGCACAAGACCTACCCAAAATTGTGCAGATGATGGGGGAAGCTTTCTGGGTTATATCAAGCTAAAACAAAAGTGGATTTGATCCACAAAAGCTCACATTAAACTACAGCTGCTAGTCTTTAAGGTGCCACGACATTTTTGTTTTTATTTTTGTTTTGGCCTGAGATGCTAGTGCAGACTAACACGGCTACCTCTTCTAAAACTACTTTCTGAGATAGGTTCACAGGGCTCTGGACAGTTCACTCCTCCCCCTTCCCCCCACTTGCAGAAGAAATTGTATGAAAAAAGTAAACAGTTTGGATTAGATTAGAAGCGATGGCCCATATTCTGTTGCTAGTCCCACCTAATAGTAGATCCATTGAATCAATCACTTTAATGGTAGATCAGTACTCAGCGTAAATCCCATTGAGTCAACAGGTGTACTGTAGCTAGGACTAAGCAATAAGATACCAGCCAATATATGCAAATCCATATAAATAAAGGTAACAGAACTCACTTTTTCTTTGCAGAGAATCTGGGTTACCTTGGTGCAGACATTTGGATTATTTTCATGTTGTATATAGAGGGCATGGGCTCTGTGATATATAGGTATGGATATAGAAGGAGACACAGAGAAAGGGACCGTTTTCTTTTTTTTCTTTCTTTCAGGGGAATGATTACAGCACATTAAGTTTAAAATGCATCTTCCACTCACTGGGAGTAGGTACAGGGAAAAAGGAAGTACGTATGCGTTCCTAAACTGCCATCCTGTCCCATTCTTTCTTGCGCTTTCTCGTCGTTCCTCAGGCAGCTTGAATATATATAGTTTTTGCTCATTGAAGGAAACAAAAATAAATGGATTACAATTCAAATAAAACTTGGCAGAATTGGTACTGAGTCTTTGGCTCTGCAAACGTTGTCAGCAGTTGGATGGCTGGGTTTTGTGTAGTCATTTCATATATTTCTCTGTTTGAGAAACATTTTTTTTCTTACAAGGAAATTTCTTTTTTGAATCATGGGCCTAAGCCTTCATGGAGAGAGACAGTTATGTGAAATCAGATATCCACTTCCTTCCTGCAGCAGGCAGCATAATTGCATTTTGTTTCACGTTAATTCTTCCTTCCTCCGTTTCTCTCCCAGTCTAGTTCAGGGAGGCGTGTGGCCTTTCACGTGCTGTTGAACTACAGTTCTCATAATCCCATACCACTAGCTACACTACCTAGGACTGGTGGGATATGCAGTTGAACACCATCTGAAAGGCTGCATGTTCCTCTTCAGTAGATAGCCAAGCAGTAATTTTTAAATCAGACATGATACCTGGATTCACTGTGTTAAAAAAAAAAAGCCAGTCTGAAAACACATTAGAAGGGACCACATTCGTACCCCTTGCATGTCTGTTCCCCAAAGAGCTTTTATAAGCCAAAATTGTATTGTTCATAATCTGCAATGGCAGCTTTCATTTTTAGGCTGTGTTTATCCAGGAGGGGCTAAGCCTACTGTGGCTTTACTGCTCTACGTTCATGGTTGGCTGTCAGTTTTGGCCCAGCTATTCAAGTCTTATCTGTGGCTTGAACTATGCTAAGGAGAAGTGTATTGCTGGTATATATATTTCATGTGTGTAAAAACATAAATACTAATCACGAGGCTGGCTACATGAAGAGACATTCTTTTCAGAGAACAAGCCAGAGGTACCACAGAGCTCGATGGGAATGAGCTTCATCCGTGTGCTTGAATGAGCTCAGGAGATGGCCGTTTTTTTCTTTCCCTTGCACACGTAAATGGGTTTTGGCTGCTTGCTCATAAAAGCAAATGCTCCTCCATGCACTAAATCTCTACTCAGGTTCTAGTTTTTATCCAGTCATTACATGGGCCAACTGAGCAATCAGAAAGCTGTTTCAAGGTGCTGTTAGTGCCACAGGGCAGTTAAGGCTGTTCTCCTTTTCTGTAGGTGTACTAAAAGAGTAGCCTCAGTGTGTTAAAGTAGATAGTAGGATGGACTGGGATTTTAGACGCCAGGGTTTGACTCCCCACTTGGCCATGGAAACTCACTGGAGGAGCAAAGCTGGTAAAGCCACTCCTTAAATATCTCACTTACCTTGAAAGCCTATTAGGGTCCCTATGTCAGTTCTGACTTGATGGCACATAACTAGCAAACTAAAAAAGCAATGCGTTGTGAACTGGAGCTTCAATTTATTTAAATGTTTTCAAGTCCATCCACCTTCTTTCCCCTGCAAGAGTGTACATTGGTGAATAAAGTTCCTTTAGTAGGAGGATCACATCCAAACCTAATAAACTGTATTGCTCACTGTAGGTTTTTGAGGAGTGGGGAGATGAGAAATTGGTATGTACCACATTCTAATGGTTTGGTTATGAAGCTGGTAAAGAGTTTTGTCCTCAAGTACACTGAAGTATTTTATATATTTACAACTTGGTCCTAGATCAATGGTTCCAACCTTGGGTCCCCAGATGTTCTTGGACTAAAACTTCCAGAAGCCTTCACCACTACCTGTGTTGGCCAGGATTTCTGGGAGATGTATTCCAAGAACATCTGAGGTCCCAAGATTGGGAACCACTTTCCTACATGGATGCCAACAAGCCACTATGACCCTTTTTACTGGGCCATTATTGTAAGATGAAAACTATTCCTACAGCTCAGCATTCTGTGGCAGACCATCTCCTGAAGAACTGCCTGCCATAAAGTCCTGGAACACAATGCCACTTTTTCTCTGCTTTTTCCATATGTTCCAAGTCCACTTCTTTGATTTGCTTATTAAATCCCAGCACCCTGTAATGATCTTGTGCAGCACAAAAAACATTTTCATAGATTTTTATTTAAATTTCACTTAAATAAAACCCTTAATTAGAAAAACAAAACGTTAAAAATTGTGAACTTGAGAGATACACACAAAGTGCAAGGGGAACTGGACAGAGGAAAGGAGAACAGCAGTTCCGGTTAGATTAGGAGGATCTGTTGTGGGCTCTGCCCCATAAATGACACCTTGTGCCCATATTCAGCAGAGTGAGACGCTGTAGCAGCTAAGGAATGGAGTTTTCAACCCCACCCACCCCAGCACACACATAATTAAACACCTTCCTTATAGAGAAAATGCACCCAAAAGCTGACACCACACAACTTTTACACACTTACATTAATAATGGCAACTTGAACGATCAAGGGTCAAAAAGTTCACCCACAGGAAAGGTGACAAAAATGTAGAGGTCACAGTGGAAAGGTCAAAAACAGAGTTCAATAATTCAGAGGTGAAGTTGCACAATTTGAAGCTCACAGGGCACAGGTTTAGAAGACCATTTTTCCAAAGGTTCAAGATGAAAAGGTTAAATCAGCATTCAAGAGGTCACAGTTGAGAGGTCAAAAGGCCACAGTGGAAAAGAAAACAGGCAAAAGTTGCAAGACCACCACAGACTGGAGTTCAAGATTCTTCACAGAAGGGTCACACATCTAAAACGTCAAAGGTCACCATGGAAAAGCCAGTGCTCAAGTGTCCCTGAGGAAAGTTAAAAGATTTCAATGGTTGTGATGAAGAGGTCACTTCATGAGGAAGATCCAGTGGAGAAGATTCCCTGGTTAAGGGCCACAAGTCAAAGAGGTCATGGTGGAAGGCCGCAACAGGCAATGCTGTCAGGCCAAATTTCAGAGACAGACCCTCCCCTCCCCACACACACACACACCAGCAAATGTTCAATACATGAGGTTCTGAAAAGCCAGAAACCCTGACTTCAAGCTTGATCATCCTGCCCAGAAGTCCATGAGAAGAAGATAATGTTAAGCTACAACGCAATTCTTGTCCCGGACAACCCGTAGTCTTCGGCGTTGCTTGTTACGTGTCGAGTCAGTGGACGGTGCAGTCTCTATAGGGCTGGTTCCACCTCGGAGGTGGGGTGGCAAGGGTATAGGCTCCCCCAGAAAGTAGCCTTCTTCCTCTGAGGAGGAATCCGAGGATTCGGAAGAGCTGAAGTCCCATCCCCTAGGGGGGTAACGTCGATGCCAGGAAGGAAAAGCACCTTCAGAAGCTGAATAGGAGAGATGGCCTCTCCTCCCCTCCCTGACGCCCTTCCTTGGCCTCCAGCCCGGGTTCCCCAAGTTGAGAGAGTTGTCTGAAGTGGAGCGAGGGTGTCCCCTGCTGGCATCTCTGTTCTGAAGTAGCTTGGGGTCTGTGGAAGTCTGCTCAGGACAAGGGTCGCTGGGCTCTCCTGAGACTAAAGGGTCCCGAAAGCTAACTCGAGGGACGCCTTCCCGTGCAAAGCTCCCTGTCCCCAGCTCAGCTCCCTCACTGAGTCGCAGACGGGGAGGTGCTTGAAGCTTGGAAGCAGAACTGCTGCTCCAGTCAGAGGGCTTAGAGGTGGGCATACCCAACTCGGGCATGGAGTGGCGCAAGGGAGAGGCACGCTGGAAATGTGGCCGAGTGTCAGCACCTGGGGAACAAACAAAACAGAGGAAGTGAGGCCCATACCCTAAACTTAAAAGACTCCCCCCACTGACCCCATATATTTGTGACGGCGATGCTCTAATTGTTTCTTCCAAACCTGTTCCTGGTTCGCCGTCATTGACTGGAGGTGGGCAAGTGGACGTTCCCCTGGAAGTACATTTCACAGGTTCCTCGCAGCTCTGGCTACAGGCGGAACCGTTACTATCTGGATCGGAAAGCTCCTCCACTTCGGTGGGCATCTCCTCCCCAGCACCAGACAATCCACTCCAGCTCCTTCGGATTTTGGGGGCTGAGTTAGACAGCGTTGGCTGCCCTCCAAAGGAAACGGAACGGGCAACCTGAGAGGACATGGAGCGCTGGGCCTGAATGCGGCGCTGCTGCCAGCTGGCTCGTCGAGAATCCTGGGAACGGGCGCTCTGGAAAGCGGAGTCGCAGGAGTCTGAGCCATTGGGGTCTTCGCCCAGGCTGCAGGCCCGGGAGCAGAAGATCTGGCCCTGCTTGGGCAGGAAAGGCTTCCCGAGGAGAGGCTGATGGCAGCGGGAACAGCTGAAACAGGCATCGGTGGCGTGCCAGTGCTGGCCCTCATAGGTCATCTGGCCCTGGTCGATACCTGCAATGAAGGGACAAAGCCAGACTATCGGAGTGCTTCCTTTCCAAAAAACACAATGGTGGAAGGTCATCCAAGTTCCATGCGGGTGCAGGAAATTCACTACACCCGACACAGCTGCAGGGTTCAAAAGATCCCCAGGCAAACAAGCCATTTATGGCCCAAATGCCTTCTCCCGCCCCGCTTCATCTCAAAATATGTGCAAACTGACTGTGATGGCTCACCAGGAACAGAATTTTACTTTCTAAATTATTAAAAAGTAACATCAATCAAAAACATACCATTTTCAAAGCCTGAGCCCTGACACTGAAATCACATTATAGAGACCAGCCTTGCCTTGACCCCTTCGTGCTCCAAGAGCAATTTTACATCTTCATTTTTAAAAAAAAAAAAAAAGTTTTAAAAAGCTTTTTTTGCAGGGATGTGGGGGTACTCTGGGCCCCAGGGATGTGGAGGCTGAATTTTGCCCCTTGGGGGGGATGCATGCAGTCTACCCTGAACTATCATTTGAAAAGAGATTTCGAGATATCCCCTCACACTTTGGCCAGGGCTGGGAGGGATTTCATCTCTGCTTTCTAATTCTTGACCTGGGCCGTGGGAATGAAATGGGGAGCTCTGAACCACATAAGACAAGCTGCAGTTGTTCTCTTTGTTGGGTTTCAGGGAAGAACACAGACAGGTATAAGCCTGGCAAATGTCCTGTTTTGGCAGATGATGAGCTGCCCTCAGCTTATTCAGGTTTGACCAACTCTATATTAGACCTATTCATTCATTCATTCAATCAATTTTTATGCAGTCCATCTAGCAAAATCACTACTCTGGGCAGCATGCAACAGAATTTTTTTTTAAAAAACTTAGATTGTAAAATCAGCTACAGAAAGACTGAAATGATCCTTACAAATAACAAAACAAGACAGGCAGCAACATAAAGGTTACTCCACATATCATGTGCCTCTCCTTCCTCTTCCCGTAGTCTCAATTAATGGGGGAGAATCTCCCCAAAAGCTTTCCTAAAAAGCTATGTTTTCAGCAGCTTTTTAAAAGTGCAAAGACAGGGCGCCTGACGTAACTCTTGCAGTAGAGGGCGCCACTGCTGAGAATGCCTGGTTTCTATGCTTTCCAGGCCTCTCGAAGTGTCAACACCAGCAGACAGGAGGTCTGTGAAGACCACATCAGATGAGCAGCCGAACTTGGCAGAAGATATTCAGACGAGGAAAGACCTATCCCACGCTTAATTTAGAAAGGGGGCAAAAGTGCATATTCTGTTAAACATATGGTTGTAGTTAACTTTTCTACCTTAATTTTTAATAGCAGCTCTGGGAGGGCAGCAATCAGAATTAAAGCTGCAAGAAACAAGGACACATGCATGTACAAACCACACACACCCCCACTGAAACTCCTGTCCGCCCCCTCTGCCCTGTGATCTCAACAGAGGTCTACCCATGCAAGACTGTTATCCCTGGATGTCTCACAGAATGTGTAGATGATGTTCCTTCTAAATGGCTCCTGTGGGGCAGCCAATGGTTTTCCATCTGGGCCAGGGATGCGTTTTGGGCCAGAATTCCTGTAAGCCCTGACTCCTGGTCATACTGAGTGGAACCGATAAGAGCTGTAGGCCAAAGGCCTCCTCCACCCAACTCCAGGCATGGATCAGGTCCACATCTTCTTAGCTTCCCTACTACTAGAGAAAACCTTGATCTGAGAAGACTCTAGGAACCTCTCCTTGTTTGCCGTTCCCATGAATCTCCAATAATAACACCCCTCCTCCCACCCTGCAAGCACTGGCTCTCCATACCAATGTGTTCTCCGCAAGCATCACAGTACTCTGCATAGAGGCTCTCATAGCAGCGGCAACAGTAGGGGCGGCTCTGGCGCATGATGTACCGTTGTCCACCAAGAGCCTCTTCACACTCAAAGCAGCAGAAATGGCGCATGTGCCAGTGGCGGCCCTCAGCTTCTGTGCACTCATCTGCAAAGATAATCTGGGCAGGGGAAACAGTGGGGAAAGGAGAACATGACGTCCACAGAAAATGGCCGCCCACACCTTTAGTTCTGCAAGAGAGATCCACCTCTTCCCCTGTCCGCAGCTCATCCCATATAAGCTACTATTATTATCTCCTGCACACAAGTGGCAGGTGACTTGTGCCCCAGCAGATCATGTTCAACTCCAGCTCTCACCAGCTGAGGAGGGAAGATCCAGCTCTCCCCTCTCTTCATCTCCCTTGTGATGTAGCCTACATTGGGCCTCACCCCACTAGCAACTTCGGTAAGGCAGATAAGTAAACAAACAAAAATGCTGTGGTCACTACAACTTAAAGAATTTGGAAATCGGCCCGAAATGGCAAGGGGAAGATAATATCAAAGGATATCTCAAAGAGGGACACATGTCCCTCTTTGCCTGCCCTCTGCAGCTTCAATCATCATCATCATCATCACTAATGACATCCATCAGGTGGTGAAACAGTTTGTAGCGATATTTTTCTTATATTCAGAACCAGTTACAACCTGCCCTCCTAAATTATTTATTTCCAACATAACATCATTTGCTTCTTGAATCTGTGTTACAAAATCTTTGAGTCACTATCAATATAAAACAAAACAAAACAATATGGCCTTCTGACACAAAGGATCCCAACTGCAGGACTTTCCTTTTATAGAGATCTTGCAGTATGAAACAAAAGTTTTTTTTTAAAGAAGGTTTCCCCTCCAGTTCCAAATCCTGCCATGGGTGGCAATTCAAGCCCCTCACCTCATCGCAGGCCTCACAGCGTGGCTTGAGGCGCTCCGCATGGTGCCGCCCACAGTAGATCTTTCCCTCCTGGTAGAAGTAGATGAGGTCCACAAGGAGCTCCCGGCAGGTGGTGCAAACAAAGCACTGTGGATGCCAGCAAGCCCCATGCCCTGCTCGGCTGGCAAAGACCGCAATGTCTCCGCCACAGATCTGCTTCCCGCACTGCCAACAGAAGGACAAGTCAAATAACACTCAGAACAGATGTAGCATTTTTGCAAAGGAGCCAAGGCACAGTGGATAGATAACCTCAGTGACAGCTGCAGCCGTTCCTTAAGTCAGACCAGCATTGTTAGTAACATGTGGGTAAGTTGCCAAGGCTAACTGATTAGGCCCTGGGGCACATCACGGTTGTACAATCATGCACATGACCAGATGTGTGTCCTGGGTCATCAATTTGTTACAGTAAGTTACTCAGATCTTACAGAAATACCTACAGGATTCTGCCCTATGCTTCCAATTCCTATGTTAATAAGCGGCTGCTTGCCATATCTAAAACTTTTAAAAATTACCACAAAATGCTTACTCTCTGCTCGACCTTGGAACTAATGTTACCTTGTGTTGTAATGTGCTTGTGGGGTCAGCAGAGCATGATCAGGAAGTTGCGGGAGGGGGACTGAGTCAGGGCATGTCCATTCTTCCCCCACATGTACTCACTGGCAGTCAGTCACACAAGCTGCTGTTGGGTCCCTCCACCTCTCCTGATGCCATCTGGCTCAAATATTCTTTGAGGGGTGTGGAGGAGTGAAGGGTTGCTGCCAAGGAGTACTTTTGGGGGGAAAGGGGCCTTGCAATGCTCAGGACGTGGGTCTCCTCACAAGTCACCAATAATTTAACTGTAGAGTGCCTTCCCTAAGGAAACCTAACCTGTAATCAATGAGGCTGCCCACAGAAATTTTTTGGTTTTCTCAGACAAGTTAGAAGGGCAAATGTGCTATGAAATGACCTTGCCTGTGGCTGCTCTTTGTTTTTGTGTACAGTTCCCAGTGCAACTTATTTTGAATTTTATCTTATTTTAAATAATGAAGAAATGAAGAGCAGATGAGTAAAGGTGTGTATGTGTATGTGTGAGAGAGAATTATCTGGATTTACAGATGAAAGCCAAGAGAACCAGGTGCTCATTTTGAACACTAGATGTCACTTTTGCTCCCTTATATTTGTTTTTATAACAGCTGGGCAGAACAACTCAAGTTAGCTAAGGCACAACTAATCTAGCACTGTCTTAACCCTAACTGAATTATGATTAGGATTCTGGAGGTAGCAGATACATATAGACTGAATTCTGTATAGCCTGGTCCTTTCCAAAAGTGTAACTCCTATGCATCCTCCAGCTCTTCATCTTTAATAAATGAAGTTCCTCTCTATCCCCTCACCAGTTTGTGATGTCCCAGAGACAGAGAGTTCCTGACTCACCCTTCTGTCAACACCCACATCTTCAAATAAATGATGCAGATCAAGGCCACGTAGGGACTCCATGAAGAGACTCAAAAAGATACAGAACCCCCAAGTAGCAACAGCATTCCGTAATTCTGGCAACTCCTCTTTACACTGTCACTAGTACATTCACACTATTTTCAGTGATACCTCATTTCTCCAATGTAGATCAGCAAAGAGGATGTCTTTGACTTCTTGAATCCTCACTGCAACTCAAAGAGTCCAAGAAGAAGCCAGGTAATGTTGCAGAAAGGCAGGCAGTAAAAGCACTAATGGCCAGTTGGTGATGATTGCAGGAGCTCTCAGAAATGCTCACTGTTCCAGTCATCCAGATTCTCACCACATGCAGTCTTTGATGTGGACTGGAGCCACGTCAAGCGCAGCAGAGCTAGGTGGAGACAGGCGTTCCTTACCAGCGCCCTCTGAATACTCCAAATTAGTAAACCAGGATGTGTCCATGAAACATCCTGATAATCCTTATCCTTGCCAACAGATCACAACTCTGTTTCAAGAACCAGTGAAACAACCTCTCCTTCCAAAGAGGAACTTAGGGAAGTCACCCCTCAACTGCCCCTGGCCTTATATAGATCTGTCCATGACACCAAACCTGCTAGGAGGGGAACTAACTACATGAACCCAGAGAACCACCTACAGATCTCCTGTGTCAGAACCAAGATAAAGATCCTGAGCACCCAGACTTTCAGCAGCTGCCATGTCACATAAAGGGAGCCCAAAGGTGAAATCCGATTAGGGAAGATAAATGCCGAGACATTAATGACATCAATTCATTGTGAGATCTCATATTCAAGGCCAGGTTTAAAAGGAAAGCAGTGGCTTCTCTGCTTTTTAAATCATGGATTGAACTCCAGAAATCTACCACAGCAAGGTAGAAGACCAGTGTTTGGGTATGAATTGTGCCACCTGACATGTAAAAAACTGCAGAAAAGAAGGTGGCTATGAGGTAGAGGGGAGAAATGGCCACTTCTTCTCCTTCCTCTCCCTTTGACCTCTGGTATTGCATGACTAGGAATCTCAGCTGGGAAAAGCTGCCCAGGGAAATGCAGGAAAAGGAGTGTGGCCTTCAGGGGCCAGGTTAAGTAAGCATCTTTCTCCCATCTGCTGCTTCTCCCTCCCCGTTTATTTTTCAGACATTCAGGGGGGGAAAGTGGATTCTAAGCATCAAACTGGTTCTATGTTCTTTATGTTCTTTTAGTTCTCCAGTTCCCTAATCATGCTAAAAACCAGCTCTTCTTTAGCTGTGCTGTTGCTTCTTCTTCAGACAAAACAGAATGAAGCCCAGATACCTGTTCACAAATCGCTCCGGTTATGGTGACAGGGAAGAGACGGACTGTCCCGCGACCCAGGTTCTCTCGCTTTCGCTGCTGAGAAAATAACTTCAGCTCTTTTGCCTCTTCTTCTTCCAAGGAGCTGCAGTATTGAGCCTGGACAAATAATTTCCAGGTCAGTGGAGGAGAGAAAAAAAAGAAAAGAATCAACCAGGAAATACCAAAAGCAGTTATGTCATGATTTCTTGTACAGATGTCTCTAGGGCAGGGCGGCTGTTTCTGTTCCAGGGGCATTCAGCGTATGTCCCCAAAGAAAAAAGACAAAGAAGTTCCAATACACCTCAAGTGTAATTAAACTGAAACCAGACTTGGCCAGATAACTCTCATTGTGGCCCCATAACTGAGACAACTAGATCAGAGAAAAAACTAAAGAGTGGAGCCTGATGGCCTTGCACCCTCCCTCCTGTTGGTGCTATTTTAAAAAAACCAACATATTAAATATGTTAACACATTTAATACTATCATCTAATTTTGCCCTAAGACTTCCATTGGTCCAGGGGTGTCACTCCTACTGGTTTCTCCACATGTTCAGCAGAACAAAAACACACAAAATAATTTTTTAAAAAGTGCAGCACAGATTGCAGGAACAAAGAACAACTTTTCTGTGTTTTAGAATCAACTAAAGGCACTGTGGCTCCCACACCGAAATACAAAACATCACAAGAAATGGACACCAGCAGCTTTTGGAGGGCATTAAGGGATCCCTGAAACGTCAGTGGATGGAGATGTGAAAGGGATTCCCAGGCATGTTTCTCGCCTTTCTAACTGGAAAGGACAGCTGCATGTAGAGAAGTCTCCTTGCTGGCAGGGAGGGGAGCTGGGGCTAGAAGCTCTCCTCCTCTATTTTACAGACACAGATTTGCATCCATAAAGTGGACACAAACTGATATAGGGTTTGTCTACATGGGTTCCTTGGAGCAGCTGGAGTGGACTAAATAGGATTGTCAGAAGTTGAGTCAAAGCACAGTGTGCCATTTGGTCTGATCTTCACATCCAAATGGCATATGCACCTCAAGCGAGCCTATTTGGGCCAGCTTCTTCCTCTTTAAATTTCCCATATTCTGAAGTGACTTAAGAAGACAGCCACCTCAGGATACTAGCAAATTAAACACTTCCTCGGCTTTTTTTTAAAAGTGTGTATTAGAGCAGCAAATATGCACTGCATTACTTTAAAAACAGCATTAGGTATGTGAATTACCCGTTAGGTATGTGCATTAGGTAGTCAGTTCACTCAGAACTGAGTCTTGCTATTTAAAAAAAGTTATACTGTATTAGGGCAGTGCTGATGCACTATATCACGTATAAAAAAATAAAATAAAAATAAACAACTTCCTCCCAGAACCTGCTTGCAGCCAAATCCACTGCTGGCTATTATTCAGTGCTGCCTTAATATACTGTTGTTGTTGTTTTAAAAAGTTTATGTCATGTGATCACTTTAGGAGAAAACTGGTGGCATGTGCAGTCCCTGTTCTCCTGGAAGAGACAGTCTGACACTTACCCCTGGCTAGAAAATGTCCCCTGGCAGTGGGCTCCACCATCTCATTGAGCCCTGCATGGGGAAACTCCCACATTCCTCCTAGCAGGACTGTTAATTTCAGCAAGCTGTCTCCTGCTCTCTTATTACAAGAAAGGATAAATTACAGTCCCACAGCTGGTTTCTCCACACTAATCAGGATCTTTATCTGATCCTTCTTTTCCAGTCCTCTTTTGGAGGTCAAGAGCCCTAATCTTTTTTCAATCTCCTCTTGTGTATGTACACATGCTCTTTCTCTCACTCTCACTCTTCCAGACCCCCTCCATTTTTATGCATCTTCCAGTTGGATGACGTTTGCTTCTGAGACAGGGCCCAGAAGGCATTACAGGTACACAGCTTGACTTGAGGGCAATTTCTGGGGTTCCATATGCCTCAAAAGACATCATCTCCATGAACCAAACTGTAGTAACCAAATGCATCAAATGACCCCTAACCCCAGTCCTTACTGCCCAATTCCTGCTCACATTACCCTGACACTGGCAAGCCCCTCCTCCACAGATGTCTTTTCTCTTTTTCACATGGGGGACCACCCCTCAGCTTGCGAATGCAGACCTTAATGAAAGGGTAGAATCACAAATGCAGTTCTTGTTGGCACTTCCAGTCTGAAACTGCACTCGTTTTCTACTCCTAATGCACGGTACCAAGGGATTTCACCACCAAGAGATAGAGCAACATGACGTCTTGTAGAAAACAATATCCACTTCTTACCAGTAAATCAGGATAATTTGTACTGTATTTTTATGGACATGACAGAAAATCTCAGTGTTTTTAGGACATGAGGTGAAGCTAGACACATCTAAATCAACCTCTTAACAAGACCAAAACAACAAAAACAACAGCAGCAGCAACAGAAAACACCAACCATTCACTAGGTCATTCAGCAGCCTATGACAAGGTGGGCAACCATGCAGCCTTCAGCATACTTTCATGAAGCCCAAGGTACAATTTCTGAAGCCCGGAGATAATGCTATCTATTGCAGGAACCATCTGTCCCTCTCAAAGCAGCAAAGGAAAGAGAAAGTGGGTAGGGGGGGAAGGAAGGAAGGAAGGAAGGAAGGAAGGAAGGAAGGAAGGAAGGAAGGAAGGAAGGAAGGAAGGAAGGAAGGAAGGAAGGAAGGAAGGAAGGAAGGAAGGAAGGAAGGAAGGAAGGAAGGAAGGAAGGAAGGAAGGAAGGAAGAGCTACATTAATAAACACCATTTCTGCATCCTGAGTATACATCAGTTTGCCTTCCTGTTACTCATCAGCCTTTGCTCAAAAGTGTATATGTGAGATAGTGGTGGTAGTTTGCTATTAGCATGTTGTGCAGCCCTGACATAATATCAATTTTCCTGTCCTGAGAGAGCAAATTTTCAGGAAGCCCGGAAGGAGAAGCCATTTATCTACACTTGTGATACCAGGGAGTAATTGGAAAACTGCACCAGATTGAGCCTCATCTCTAAAGAGCACTTAGCCTAATGATTAATCCAACCCCCTGAGAGTAAGATATGCCAACAAACTGAGAAGGAAGGGCAAAAGCCCTTAACACAGAAACCTTCATCTGATTTGATCCTGAATGGAAGTGAGCTTTCTGTTCCTCGTTCCCCACACACACATCCACTGCTAAGACAGACTCCATTCTGCAATGCTGTACAAGGATATATTCTGAGGACTTAATGATTTCTGTTTTTAAAAAGGCAAGCTTCAAGCCCTTATTAAGCAATGCTTAAGGAAAAAGCCAAATTTAGGGGGCAAGGTTTCAGTGCCCTGCCTTCCTCCTTCCTCCATCTATGATTTATTCAAAGCAGATGGTTCCAAGAAACATAGCTTAGAAGGCATCGGGCAGCTACTCCATTCTTCTCCAGAATAGACTTATTTTCCTGTTAAGCAAAAAAGACTGAACAAGCAGCAAGAAAAAAACAGGAGGATTACACATGGAAGAATCCATTATTTAGACTCTCCGCACAATTCTGCAAATGAGGCAGATTTACTGCATGACATAAACCTTGTCAGTCAGCCCTCTAGGGCAGCAAAAGCAAAGTTAGTAATCCAAAACAGGAAAAACAAAAATTTATGGACTACAGGATGCACCCTGTCCTGCTGAGGAGAGGGGGGCAAATTAACGGACAAACACAGAATAAATAAAGTCCTTTGTACATTTCACATAGCACACATAGCAAGTGGCAAGAATGATGGACATCTTTCCATGGTGATTATCAGCACTGCCATATGTACACACAGATTAACCTCAATTATCCCAAATGCAAACAAGGATGACAGGATTGCACAATATGCATGCCAAGCAGAATGCACTCCCAGGGACTGAAGACAAGAGGACAGCAGCTTGAGCAGGTGAAAAGGCAAAGACCCCCCAACCTAACAAAACGAGGGGGGGGGATTACACCAGATAAAC
>JBAJHW010000171.1:12500-44231 GCA_037013535.1 Intellagama lesueurii | reverse complement strand
CTTTCTGAACATCAGGGTCTTTTCCAGGGAGTCTTCTCTTCTCATGAGATGGCCAAAGGATTGGAGCCTCAGCTTCAGGATCTGTCCTTCCAGTGAGCAGTCAAGGTTGATTTCCTTCAAAAGATTCTAACCTATAAAGCCCTAAATGGCTTGGGCCCCAGCTATCTTGAGGACCGCATCTCTTTCTATGAGCCTGACGGAGTGTTAAGATCATCAAGGGGGGGGGGGGGCTTTCTCTCAGTCCCACCACCGACAGAGGTGCGCTTGGTGGAGACTTAGGAGAGGGCCTTCTCTGTGGCTGCTCCCAGACTGTGGAACTCCCTCCCACTGAAGGCCTGGCTGGTTTTCATCTTTGCTCTCCTTCCACAAGCAGGCAAAGACCTTTCTCCTCAGGCACACTTTCCCTTCATTGACGGGCTGTCTAAGAGGGGTTTTTAATGGCTGGCTGTGCCTTGTTGTTGTTTTGTATGTGGTTTTGGTGTTGATTTTGTTTACTGTTTTAGTGTGGTATTTGTTTTATTCTTTTCTAATATTTGTATCCGGGAGGCAGTGGAAGACAGTGGAAGACAGGAGGGCCTGGCGTGCTCTGGTCCATGGGGTCATGAACAGTCGGACACGACTTAACAACTAAACGACAACAAAAATATTTGTATACTTTTTTTTTAGTTTTTAAATATTGTCTTTCAATTATCTAAGCTGCCTTTGGTCCTTCTTAAGGAGAAAGGCAAAGTAAAAATATCTTACATAAATAATTAAATATATAAATAACATATTTGGGTGAAAAAAAGAAGAAGCAGACAATCCAGTCTAGTGATGAGGATGCTGCTGCAAAGTAACAAACATTAGGACAGAAATTAAAAGAATTTGGAAGCAAGCCCAAGCCATACCCCTCCCCAGACTAATTCAGCAACAGGAATCATTCCAAAATCTTTGGTGGCCAATTTAAAACAATTACCAATAGCTCTTAATTTGCCTTGTGAAATTCAAAAATCAGTGATTTTGAAAACATATAATCACACCCACACATTTTAAGGCATTAACTTCTAATGTTTAGGCTTGACTGATTGGTCCGCCTCCAAGCACCAGCCATGTTGGGAAATAAGAGGGATGATGATAATAAATAAGGCATAAATATTAGCTATTTACAGTATTTTCAACAGGTTTTTGCTTCTCTTGGAATGGTATCG
This sequence comes from Intellagama lesueurii, assembly GCA_037013535.1. Classification (NCBI taxonomy): domain Eukaryota; kingdom Metazoa; phylum Chordata; class Lepidosauria; order Squamata; family Agamidae; genus Intellagama; species Intellagama lesueurii. Next base: position 43,044 of record JBAJHW010000171.1, on the reverse strand, counting down.
AGAGGCTCCTGAAATCTTTTGTGTCAGCAGTTGAGAAGAGTAGACAAGGCTTCCCTCTCAAGCCTTCTCCCCCGCTTCATCCTGGGTGCCACCAATGAGGCTCCTGTCCCTTCCACACACCCGTCCCTCCCAGCTGTCTGACCTTTAGGCAGTTCACTTGGTCGAGCAGACCATGTAACTTTGGCCTTGTCCACATAAGCTGAGGAGTTATGGAACTTTTACGAGACCAATCTATCATTCCTATTTAATTTCTTATTTCATAGAATCGTCGTAGGGTTGGAAGGGACCTTGGAGGTCTTCTAGTCCAACCCCCTGGGGCCCAAGGCAGGAGACCTCATCCCATCCCACTTGATGGGAGGATGGAAAGGGCAACAGTTCTCTTCCTGAGGGAAAACTTGCCTTCCCCCCAGTCCTACCCATTTTTAACCCACCCTCATTCCCTCCACGCCCTGGAGCCCCTTAACACAAACTCAGCCCCAAATTTTGAAGCTGGTTGACCAGATGGCAGTACAAGCATTGCATTAAATATTAGGTTAGAATTATATTCTGAAAAATCTATTCTTAATGTGTTTTCTTTACCCCATTAAAATGCCTTTTTATGCAAAGGTGGCAGGGGATGCGGGTTACTTGGCTATTATAAAAGGGGTCACAACTCAAAAAAAATTGGGAAACAGTGCCTAAGGAGTGCTACTTCACTGCTCTCATAGCATTTGGATATTCCTTACCCCCCACGCCCCAGAACTCGGCACTGGGCAGCATAAGTAACTGAGCATGCTTCCAAAAGAGAATCATAGAATAGTCGTAGGGTTAGAAGGGACCTTGGAGGTCTTCTAGTCCAACCCCCTGGGGCCCAAGGCAGGAGACCCCATACCATCCCAGACCTCAAACTATCCCAGACAGATGGCTGTCCAATCTTTTCTTGAAAGCCTCCAGCGATGGGGCTCCCAGAACATCGGGAGGCAAGCTGTTCCACTGCCTAATGGTTCCCACCATCAGGAAATTCCTCCTTATTTCCAGGTTAGATCTCCCTCTGAGGAGTTTCCACCCACTGGTTCTTGTCCTACCCTCAAGCGCAATGGAGAATAAATCGATGCCCTCTTCCCTGTGGCAACCCTTCAGATATTGGAAGACTGCTATCATGTCTCCCCTCAGTCTTCTCTTTGTTAAGCTAAACATACCTAGTTCTTTGAGTCGTTCTTCATCGGATTTAGCCCCCAGTCCCCTGATCATCTTTGTTGCTCTTCTCTGCACCCCTTCCAGGGCCTCAGCATCTTTTTTTGGATTGTGGTGACCAGAACTGGACACAGCACTCCAAGTGCGGCCTCACCAGCACGGTACAGAGTGGTACTATCACTTCCCGTGATCTTGGTGCTATCCCCCTGTTGATGCATCCTAGGACTGTGTTGGCTTTCCTGGCAGCATACTGCTGACTCATCCCTCTCATAGGTACTACTGTCGAGCCAGGCACCACTTATCCTGTACCTGTGCATCTGGTTTCTTCTGCCTAAGTGCAGGACCTTACTTTTCCCGCCACTGAACTGCATCTTATTGGATAGGGCCCAAGGTTCAAGTCTGTCTAGATTTTATTGAAGTCTACAGCAGACGTCCCCAACGCCCGGTGCCGGTCCGTGGCCTGAGCCGGACCGGGCCGCGGAGACAGACCTCCGCGCCCCCCTGCACACACTCACCCCCGCACAGCTGATTTGTGCATGCGTGCGCGCTCCAGCACGCCCATGCGAGCGCTGCGCCATTTGCGCATGCACGCGCACAAGCGCCGTACCACCATTTGCGCATGCACACACGCTCATTCGTGCATGCGCACAAGCGCGGGGGATGCCCCGCCTTCTCCAGCCGGTCTGCGGGGTGAAAAAGGTTGGGGACTCTACAGAACATACTAATTTGAATGACTGAACCAGGAGAAGGCAAGCCCTATGTCTGCATATGTCAGAGAGAGCCCAGTTTTAGAAGAGGTGCATTGCATAATGTATGAGAAAAGAGGAGGGTGCCTCTTGTACGAAAGTGCCTTTTATTTGAGTCATTTCTGTAAGTACATGCACTGAATTAATCATGTAGGTTCTGCAAGCTTGCTTTCCATTCCTAATACTCATGTGCAGCATTCACTGATAAGCAATCCCAAGGCTGCAAACTCCTCACCATCCACACTGCTGATCATTTTTCCTTTCTGATTCACCAGACATTTCAACTTTACAAAGAGTGTCAGAAATTAAGCCCTCTTTTCAGGGTCAGACCATGGTCTGACAAAATCAGTTTTCCACACAGAAAGCACACCCTCTAGGAATGCACTGCAAGGCAAACAACCAGGGACCCGTTATTTGGCAGTTACAGGTCCATGTGTATTTGCGGTTCTTTGATTATTTTTTTCATTTTTTCAGGAAAGGTTTTTAACCAGAAATCAACCTTGTTGTTTTTCAGTTTTTTGGCTTTCTTTTGCACCAAGTTTAATTCCAAATACTCTTCATTCATATCATAGCGTGGCCATTCCACCAATCCTTTGCCATTTGGGTTTCTGGAAGATATCAGAATGCAGAATTTAGTTCTCGCTCTATCTGTTGACCTCCATTAAAACTAAAACAGTCAATTTTTAAAAGCCTAACCAAGGATCTCACCCATTGTAGGCAAAGTTGCCCCAGTATTTCATGATTGTCCTGCTGAGCTCTTTCTCCTTCTCTGTAAATTCACCTGAAAAGAGCCATTGAAAGAAAGTAATTATTCAAAGAACACATGGTTTCCTTGGAACTCATGAACTATTTGTCTTCAATGAGTATTTTTAAGAGAATGCTTCCTTCTTCTAAAGGAATGAAATTTAGCCTTTGCTATAAAAGAGAAAAGTTGGCTGGATAGCTCAGTGGTTTGGGTCACCAGCTGTGGAGCTGGAGGTTGGGAGTTTGATTCCCCACTTGTGCCTCCTGGGAGAAGAGCCAGCCTGTGTGTCCTTGGGCAAAGCTGCGCAGTCCCAGGATGCTTCCAGAAGCAAGGAACAGTAAACCCCTTCTGAGTATTCATTACCTAGAAAACCCTGAAAAATGTCACAGTCAGAATCAACTTGATGGCCTGCAATTGTTGTTCGGAAATGCAAGACACACTGGTATTATATAACAAATACAAGTTTAAACTAAAAACCTAATTATTATTATTCATATATTAATTATTATAATTATTAAATTAGTTACAGTAGGACTACAGTATCCACGGGGATCACTTCCAAGCACACACATCTGTGAGGGTTCGTGTTTTGCCTCCCAACTGAGACTCTGGAGACACGCCTGCTGTAAAATCATAACTAGTTTTTATTGGAACATTTAACAACAAATCTTGTTGCGCAACCTTGGCTTCCATCTTCTCTCTCGTCGCCAACAGGTCCGGCGAGGGCATCCAAACGTCTTTAACAAAGGGGTTGTTACCTTGGAAGCATATATTTCTGGGTTTTTTAAATTAATATTTTCAGGCAGCGGATAAATGAAAGCATGGGTACTAATCCTGTGGATACCATGGTCCTACTATATTAAATAAATATATATATTAAAGAAAAGCTACCAAAAAAGCGCATAATATTTGCATGGGGCTGACATTACAGCCTAGTTTGAAAACTTGTCTCCATTATTACCTCACCCCATGCCAAATATTTTTTAAAGGCATTTCCCGCACCCCCAGGATTACAACAGGTACCAGGTAGCAAATTTGAAAAAAGAACTGGGTACTGAAATCAAATAGTTATACTGAGGAGTACCCAGCATCTAATTGATTGTTGACATTTGTACAGGAGAATTGGTAGTTCTCTCTCTCTCCCTCTCTTTCTCTGCCTTGTGAAAAAAGATGATGTTGGTACACTTGGCTTTACCAACGTCAAGTATTCATTGTGGCCCCATTACAATCTTCCTGCCACCCTGCTTTCAATTTCTCCTTGATAATACATACTCACCAAAACTGATTGTGTCATTTCCTAAGAAGGGTGCTCCAAAAACAAAGCCCAGCTCATCCCCATGATCTGCTTTTACAAAATCTGGTCTTAAGTCTTTGAAGACTGTGGGTCGGTGCTGGTATTCATAAATGTAGACGGGAGCACCAGCATCTATAAACAAAAAGAGAGAGAGAGAGACATTGTCGTTGTCATTGAACATGAGCATGCTCTAGCTGCCTGGTTAGATCCAGGCAACCCATGTTTCGTTGTGAGAAATGCCAGGCATCACAAGCTTAACTTCATATCTGACCAGAATAATGTTAAAGTGCCTGATTCCCTGAATTACAGGGAGTTCCTCCTCCTCCTAATGCGCTCCATTATGACTGACTTTGCAGAGCAAGTGGAAACAACAGCTGCTTCAAAATTGTGAAGAAACTGAGGGTTTGGGAGACTATGAAATATGGAATTGTACATAACCGTATAGACACCTGGGAACCTGACTGGACAAACAGAAAGATCAGCATGTGAAGGGACAGTTCTCATCTTGTCCTAGAACATAAGAATGTAAGAAGAGCCCTGCTGGATCAGGCCAAAGACCGGTCTACTCCAGCTTCCTGTCTCTCTCAGTGGCCCCACCAGATGCCTCTGAGAGCACGCGAGACCGCTAGAGACCTGCCTCCTGATCCCCCCCCCCTGCATCTGGCCTTTGGAGGGACCTTCCTTTTAAACCTGGAGATTGTACATCCCCATCATGGCTGATTCCCGAGATGCCAGGCATCACAAGCTTGACTTCATATCCGACCAGAATAATGTTAAAGTGCCTGATTCCCTGTATTACAGGGAGTTCCTCCTCCTCCTAATGTGCTCCATTACGACTGACTTTGCAGAGTAAGTGGAAACAACAGCTGCTTCACAATGGTGAAGAAACTGAGGGTTTGGGAGACTATGAAATATGGAATTGTACATAACCGTATAGACACCTGGGAATGTATCCCATTCCAGAAACTTCAAAGAAGAAACGGTAGGAAAGAATGGACTCTCCTATGTTATCCTTTATCACAGAATATTTCAGAGTAGACTAAAATAAAGCTTTCATGTTACCCTACTTTTCAGAGTCTTTTTCATGTGTATTTCAGTTATCCTGAAGTGAGTTCCCTTTGTGCTTAAGGGTAAGCCGATTTGGTTGTGGGAGAGAGAGCTATTGAGAAGCTATTCAGGAAGCTATCCATGGTCCTGGTAACAGATGAAAGGGGACCTGCTATTGCCACGTGGCCCCCTCCCCCACTTAGGACAACCCCATGAATGAGCGACCTCCAAAATGTCCGGTCCTCAATGGCTTTGCTCAGGCTCTTGCAAAGTCAATATTTTATTTAGGGGATCATGAGAGATGAAAGATAAATAAATGTTAAGTGGCAGCAAGTCACCCAAATGGCCCACTGACTTGTATAAATGTCCTGTATTAGCCTTTATAAAGGGGACTCGGGCAGAACTGGCTCTTTGAGTCTCGGCATCTTGTCTCCCACATCTTAGTCTTACTCCCAAGGAGAACAGGTCTGTGGCATTCTACCTCCGTGTGAGATAAGTTAGGTTAGACTTCATTATTTTCTAATGTGTTTCTTCTTTGGAATTGTCCTCAGTCAGTATTGGACTTTTGCTCCATTATACTGAGAAATCCATTTTTTTAGTGACTGCGTGGAACTTCTACTTTTTAAAAAAAATTGCTTTGTTCTTTTCCTCCCCCTGCTACCTTTTTAATAAAATACATAAAATCCTCTCCAGTTCTGGGTTGACAGGCTTGAGCACTGGCCTGAAAACAACAGAAATTGAACAGGGATAAGTGCAAAGTTCTATACCTAGAAACTAAATGCTCAGTTACAAGATGGGGGATACTTGGCTCAGCAATACTATGAGTGAGAAGGATCTTGGAATCATCGTAACTCACAAGCTTAATATGAGCCAACAGTGTGATGTGGCCGCAAAAAAGGTAAATGTGATTTTAGGATGCATTACCAGAAGCATTGTCTCCAAATCCTGTGAGGTACTAGTTCCCCTCTATTCGGCCCTGGTTAGGCCTCATCTTGGGTATTGTGTCCAGTTTTGGACACTGCACTTCAAGAAGGAGGCTCACAAACTGGAGCAAGTTCAGAGGAGGGCAACAAGGATGATCAGGGGCTAGAAATCAAGCCCTAGGAGGAAAGACTGACGTTTAGCCTTGAGAAAAGACCGAGGGGAGATGAGAATAGTACTCCTAAAATACTTGTAGTCATACAGAAGCATGCCTTTGGAACTGCAACAGAAGGTATCTACCTCTGGACTAGATCAGATGGAAAGCTCTTTAATCTCTCTAGATTGAGAGCAAAGACCAAAGTCCAGCTGAAATGCATGCGGGACTTCCTGTTTGCCGATGATGCAGGTGTTGTTGCCCACTCTGCTGAAGACCTCCAACAGCTCATGAATCGTTTTAGCAAGGCCTGCCAAGACTTTAGATTAACAATCAGCCAGAAGAAAACACAAGTGATGGGCCAAGGCGTGGACTCTCCCCCCTCTATTACCATTTCCACACAAGAATTGGAGGTTGTTCATGACTTTGTGTACCTTGGCTCAATGATCTCTGACACTCTCTCCCTAGATGTCGAGCTGGATAAACGCATTGGCAAAGCAGCTACCATGTTCTCTAGACTCACAAAGAGAGTATGGTTTAATAAGAAGCTGATGGCATATACTAAGATCCAGGTCTATAGAGCCTGTGTCCTGAGCACACTCCTGTACTGCAGTGAGTCCTGAACCCTTTGTGCACGGCAGGAGAGGAAGCTGAACACATTCCATATGCGCTGTCTCCAACGTATTTTTGGTATCACCTGGCAGGACAAAGTTCCAAATAGAGTAGTCCTAGAACGAGCTGGAATTTTTAGCATATATACATTACTGAAGCAGCGACATCTACGTTGGCTCGGGCATGTCATGAGAATGGCTGATGGTCGGATTCCAAAAGATCTCCTGTATGGAGAATTAGTGCAGGGAAAGCGCTCCAGAGGGGGACCACAGCTGCAATACAAGGAGATCTGCAAGCGGAATCTGAAGGCCTTAGGAATGGACCTCAACAGATGGGAAACTTGACATCTGAGTGTTCAGCCTGGAGACAGGTGGTGCAGCATGGCCTCCCCCAATTTGAAGAGACATTTGTCCATCAGGCAAAGAGGCAGTCGCAAAACGAGGGAGCTGGACAGGGGACAGATTGTATTTGTCTTCAGTGTGGAAGGGATTGTCACTCTCGAATTGGCCTTCTCAGTCACACTAGATGCTGTTCCAAGTCCTCTACTCAGAGCACGTTCCCATCATCTCTTGAGACTGAAGCATGCCTAATCTAATCAGTCATACAGATGATGTGCAGGATCTTTTATCCATACCCCAGAGTGCAGGACATGCAACAATGGGCTCAAGCTACAGGAAGCCAGGTTTTAGCTGAATAGCAGGAAAAAATTCTTCACCGTTAGAGCAGTACAACAATGGAACCTTGGGACATGGTGAGCGCTCCAACACTGGAACCCTTCAAGAGAAACCTAGGCAATCACCTAGCAGATCTGCTTTGATTTGGATTCCTGCCTTGAGCAGGGGGTTAGACTCAATGGCCTTGTGAGCCCCTTTCAACTCAATCATTCTATGATTCTATGAGTTTGAGGTACAGAGTGTTTTGTGGTACCATATTCAGGCCTTACCTTTCCAGGCTACTGAGATTTCGTAAACGTTAAACGGGGATGGTGGCAGCATATTTTCAGTACATTTGTGTAAATTTCAATTGGTTTGTTGCTGCCACCTTTCGGGGTTTGTTATGTGTTATTAGTTTATGCTTATGATGCTTGGCTTGTTCTATTATAATTGATATTTTTATCTGAAACATTATTTTGTGTTCAATGCTGTCTTTTATGTTTTTCTGTAAGCTGCCGAGAGTAGTGGTTTGCTGCTAGATGGGTGAGATATAAATCCAATAAATTAAATTAAATTAAGTTAATTAAAACAAAACTTCCTGGAAGCACTGCCAGAAGAGTAATAGGTAACTATCAGGGTAACTTCCCTGATAGACAGAGGGAACACTGTAGACATAGTATATCTTGACTTCAACAAATCTTTTGACAAAGTATTGCATGATATCCTAACTAGGTGTGGGCTGGATAGATCAAGTGTCAGGTGGATATACAATTGGCTACAGAATCATACTCAGAGGGTGATGACTAATGGCTTATTCTCCAACTGGGAGGAGGTAACAGGTGAAGCTCAGTCCTGGATCCAGTGCTCTTCAAAATTTTTATTAATGACTTGGATGAGGGGGTGCAGGGAATGCTTGTCAAATTTGGGGATGAAACAAAATTGGGTGGAATAGCTAATAACCTGAAAGACAGGAACAATATTCAAAATGATCTTGATAGGCTGGAGCACTGGGCTGAAAACATCAGAATGAAATTCAACAGGGATAAGTGCAAAGTTCAGCAGGCCGAGGCAAAGAGGCCGCCCCGAAACCAGCAAAATTAGGGAGCTGGAGGGGGGACAGATTATATTTGTCTTCAGTGCGGAAGGGATTGTCACTCTCGAATTGGCCTCCTCAGCCACACAAGACGCTGTTCCAAGACCTCTATTCAGAGCACGTTACCATAGTCTCTCGAGACTGAAGGATGCCTACAAAAGTGCAAAAGTACTGTGCCTTGGAAAAAGAAACCAAATGCACAAGATGGGAGATACCTGGCTCAGCAACACTACAAGTGAGAAACACCTTGGAATCATCATAGATCATAAGCTGAATATGAGCCAACAATGTGATGTGGCTATGAAAAAGGCAAATGCTATTTTAGGCTGCATTAAGAGAAGTACAGTTTCCAAATCCCGCGAGGTGCTAGTCCCCCTCTATTCAGCACTGGTTAGGCCTCACCTTGAGTATTGTGTCCAGTTCTAGATACCACGCTTCAAGAAGGATGCTAACAAAATGAAACAAGTTCAGAGGAGGGTGACAAGGATGATCAGGGGGCTGGAAACCAAGCCCTAGGAGGAAAGACTGAAAGAATTGAGCATGTTTAGCCTTGAGAAAAGAAGACAGACGAGTGATATGATAACAGTTTTCAAATACTTGAAAGGTAATCATATAGAGGAGGGGCAGGATCTGTTCTCAACCATCCCAGAATGCAGGACATGCAAGAATGGGCTCAAGTTACAGAAAGCCAGATTTCGATTGAATATCAGGAAAAACCTCCTAACTGTTAGAGCAGTACAACAATGGAACCAATTACTTTGAGAGGTGCTGAGTGCTCCAACACTGGAGGCATTCAAGAGAAACTTAGACAACCACCTGGCAGATCTCCTTTGATTTGTATTCCTGCATTGAGCAGGGGGTTGGACTTGATGGCCTTACAGGCCCCTTCCAACTTCACTGTTCTATGATACTCTAGAGTGCTTGGGAGCAGAAAACAATTCCCTGGGCCCGATAGACCATCACCTCTTATTGCTCAAAACAAGGCTAGGGTAGCAGTGTGGCTATCAGAGGGGTCTGACTCGGAAACCATGACAACAGTGCTGCAACCCAGCTGTTTTCCTGAAAAGAATTTGGGGACTGTAATGCTCACCCCACATTTGAAGGATTATAGTCTGTACATTTTAGCAACCTTGCTACTTGGTGCCAGCGCCACAAAAGCACCACGAATTCCCAGCCCCACTGCCAGTGGGGCTGCCTTTCTAAGTGAAGCAGAAAACAGGATAGGTGGGTGGGTGGGGGGACCTTGAAAGAGCACGAGAGGCGCAGGCGTGAGAGGGGTGCTGAACCCACTCTGTGCCCTCCTGCGGCTCCTCGCCCACCCGCCTCCTACTTGCTTCATCCACCAAAGGCTGTTCCCAGCTGACGTCAATGATGAGAGCAAAGGAAGCTGGAGTGGTTGTTTTGAGCACGTTTTCTTCACCTCTGTGATATCGAGCAGTCTGAATAGCAGGGATGACAAACATGATATCTCCCATCAAGTCCTGAAAGTGCTCTCGCAGCTTTGTAGGGTCTTCTGTGTCTCCCAGATACTCATCCAGGATCATCTGCACAGACTCCAGTGGGATTCCCTGCAGGGCAGAGAACCGGGTAAAGCAAGTACATTAAAGCATTTGCCCTCTCCCCGCCCGCTTGGCCCTTGTCTTGTGGTCACCATGCCATGGGGTCACAGACTGGGTGGGTGGGAGCAAACTCGGGGGGGGGGGGTGGAGAGCAGAGTCCCTTTTTGGTTGCAGGAAAGAAGCAGCAGAAAGGGAAGGAAGCAGAAACACCAGCAGAGAGACAAGAGACCACGCTGAAAAGGAGGCAGGACCAATCGAGCCGCCCCCCCCCCCCCCAGGTGTATGCAGGATGCCTTCCAGCCCAGAAATCTTGGCATTTCTCCTGCATAAAGCTTCTGCTTCAGTGGTGTACAGGCTTAAAAGCTGCATTGCTTTCTTTAAAGAGCAAAACTCCAGGAAAGTTCCCCCCCCCCGAAAAAAAAAGGAAAAAGCATTTTAGCACAACTTTGGAGAAAGAAGGTGCCTTCTCTGCAAAGGAACGCTCGTACTTCAATCTCAAGAGCTTTGCAGTTTAACAGGAAGGAAGCCTAATCTGCTTCTCCCTAACACTTGGATGGATCCTGCAAAGCAGCCTATTAGGCAAACGCTTCCACCAGGACCACGTCGTGTTTTGCTTTGTTTTGTGTTTCCCAGAATGGGAAGTCTACCTCCCCTTTGGGTTCTCTCTCACAGGCATTTTTCTCACTGTCACGGAGAGACAGGTCAGCTCCCCCTTGCGTCTCCCACCCCCACCCCCACCCCTGCTGCCCTTCGTCAGGTCCTTGGTGTAGGACTCAGCTTTCCAGCTTGAGTCTCCCTTCTAGGACACCCTGCCCGTGCCATCATCTGCGCTGCTAGCAGCACTTCAGGATCGGGGGGGGGGGGGGACGGATGGGGACTGAGGGCCTTGCCCATGTGCCGGCACGGAGAGGCCAGAAGAGGGCAGAGGGGGGGCCTCCAGCTCTGAAGGGCACAGACAACTGGAGGCATCCCGCACTGGGACTGCCATTTCCTCCCCCCCCCCTCCACAGAGGGAAGCCCCCCCCCCCTTGGTCTTGCTGATCTGAGAGTCGTGTGGAATGAAGTTAGTTGTGAAGGAGAAACACCGAGAGGCAAGGGGCCCATTGGAGGGTCCTTCTCTCTAACCCTTTCAGGCAGTTCTGCCTGATTCTTCATACCGCCTGCCCCCTTTCTTATCTCCAGCCAGCGGCATAAGGTACAAAACCAAACCTTCCCGCGCGTCTGCCCTTCTCTGACTCACCATGCCAGAAGTGATCTGTTGGAATGCGGCTGTTATGGTCTCTCTGTCCATGCCTTCCGTGATGCCTGAGAAATTCAGTGCCTGGGCAGTTAAAATATAGTCCCTTCTTAGGTGTTGGTCAATCTGCATGAGCTCCTGGGTTGTAGGCTTCTCTACTGCTGTCTCTCGTAATTATTATTTTATTTTATTTAAAATATTTCACCCCACCTTTCTCCTAAAAAAGGATTCAAGGGGACTTATAGCATTCAAAAGAGCCTCGTGGCAGAGTGGTTAAATCACAGTATTGCAGTCAAGACTCTGCTCATGACCTGAGTTTGATGCCGACCAGCTCAGGTAGCTGGTAGTTGACTCAGCCTTCCATCCTTCTGAGGTTGGAAAATTGAATACCTATTTCACTGTGGGAGGGGCAATGTGTCGCCTGCATAATTTAATTCTAAACCGCCCAGAGAGTACTGTAAGTGCTATGGGCCCAGTGTATAAGCAGCATGCTTTGTTTTTTTATTTTAAAAACACAATATTAAAAGCTAAAAACATTAGGTTATTTAAATATTTTAAAATAATTGAATTAATATATTTAAAATGTTAGGCAAAAGTATTACTGAAATACATTTAAAAACAACAAAAATACACCACCCCATTTTAAAATATCTCTTAAATCACCAGTCACTAAGGAAAAGCCTGCCTGGGGAGAAAGGCCTTTTCTTGTGGAAGGATGACAAAGATGGGGCCAATCTGGCCTCTTGTGGCGAGGGAGTTCCAAAATCTGGGAACAGCCACAGAGAAGGCCCTTCTCCTGTGTTCCCACCAAGTGCACCTGTGAAGGTTTTTGGGACTGTAAGAAAGACCTCTCCTGATGGTCTTAACACCTAAGCAGGCTCGTAATGGGTAATGCAGTTCTTGAGATGGCTGGGGCCCAAGACATTTAGGGCTTTACAGGTTAAAACCATCACTTTGAATTGTGCCCAAAAACAGACTGGCAGCCAGTGGAGCTGCTGTAACAGGGTGGCAGAAGCCCCTTGGATACAATCCACCAGAAGCCTCCCCACTCCACAGACCTTACTTGTGTGACATTCCTGCCCACCACTCCTTGACAGCAGCACACCTCACATGGGGCTAGCCTTCTATCCACCAGATCCATGGTGGCCGAGCAATTTACTCCACCTCGCCTTGACACCTAAATCCAGGGAAATCGTTTCAACTCTAGATCAGTGTCTGGTGTCCGTAATGGACTTGATGAGGGTGAATAAACTGAAACTTAATCCAGGTAAGACAGAGGTGCTCCTGGTCAGTTAAAAGGCAGATCAAAGAACAGGGAGTCAGCTTGTGCTGGATGGGGTTACACTCCCTCTGAAAACACAGGCACGCAGCTTGGGGATGTTCCTGGATTTGTCTCTGAGTGTAGATGTCTAGGTTTCAGTGGTGGCCAGGAGTGCATTTGCACAATTAAAACTAGTGCGCCAGCTGTTCCTGTTCCTGAAGAATTCTGATCTAGCCATGGCGACACATACCTTAGTTACTTCCTGGCTGGACTACTGTAATACACTGTACATGGGGCCACCTATGGAAAGTGTCAGAAAACTTCAGCAGGTCTGAAACACAGCAGACAGACGGCTAACCGGGGCTGGTGACAGGGATCACATAACCCCCGTTACAGCAGCTCCACTGGCTGCCAATCAGGTTCTGGGCACAAGTCAAAGCGCTCATTTTAACCTATAAAGCCCTAAATGGCTTGGGTCCAAGCTATCTCAAGGATCGTGTCTCTTTCGTGGCTCCTATCTGAGCCTGCTCAGATATTAAGATCATCAGGAAAGGTCTTTCTCTCAGTCCTGCCATCCTCTCAGTTGTGCTTGGTGGGGACACAGGAGAAAAGCCTTCTCTGTGGCTGCTCCCAGACTCTGGAATTCCCTCCATGCCCAGGATTCCCCCTTCTGCCGCCACTTCCACCTCCGCCCGTCGGGTTTTTTGTTTGTTTGTTTGTTTTTTCAGTTTGGGCACTCAGGCTCAAAAAGGTTCGCCACCACTGGTGTCGACTACATTTTACCAGCTTCGCCACAAGGATAAGGGATGAGAGAAAAGCTTTGTGAGAACCTTGCTGAGCTCAGGGTTCACCATAGCCATGGTATTCCCCTTGTCTACCAAGCTGGCAACTCTAGCAGAGAAGGAGGTAAGGTGAATCAGGCATGAGCAACCCCCACACTGGCTCCTAGCCATCATCAGGTTCTTCTCTAAATCCTCACGGGCTGGCTCATCAATGACCTATTCTAGAAATGCCTCACTCTGTTCTTTTTCATGTTGCAGTTGCATATTAGGATAGTGCAAGGAGCTGCAAATATGACATAAAATGCCAAACTCTTACTTGAGAAATCACCCATCCATACTCGTGGTTATTCATACCACTTAGATATGGGACTGTGTTGAGCTCCATTTTAGCCAGTAGCTCCTCTGGGTCCTTCAGAATGAATTCTCCATCAATGACTGCAGGAATAATTCCAATTTCCTAGGAGTGGGTGGTGGTGTTAACAACAACAACAACAACAACATCCTTTTAAGTTGTGTTTACTCCTTAAAATAAACCATGAGAAATTTTTGTATTTACATATCTGGAAAAGCCAGAAGTGTCCATGCATTTCAAACCCAGCAAAGGAATGTTTATCCAAATGGCTGTGGAGTCAGGGGCCAGGAGTTCGATTCCCTCCCCCTCATATCAGGCCTCCCAGGAGAAGAGCCAGCCTGGGTAGCCTTGGGCAAGCTGCACAGTCTCAGGGTGACCCCAGAAGAAGGGAAGAATAAATTATTTCTGAGCGCTATATTCTTAGAAAACCCTTGAAAGAAAAGCCTGAAATCAGAATCAACTTGATGGCACATCGTCCTCCTCATCAATTAGTCTCTCCCCCTTCCCCGCAACTGGCATTCAAGGACATTTGCTCTGCCTTTGCCGACGGCTGCAGCTTGGTAGACCTCTCTGGAGCAGCTACAGTGCAGCAGTCTGGCTGCAGAATCGAGGGCCTGCTCACTGTCCTTAAGGATCACTCCCCTTTGGGGAACCTCTCCAAAATGGCAGAAATCTGGCCTGGGCCCTGTGGAATATCACAGTTAATCATAGAAAAGTGACGCTGGAAGGGGCCTGCAAGGCCATCCAAATCCAACCCCCTGCTCCAGGCAGGAATATGCCCATGTATGAATTTTTTTATGGATGAACAACTGGGCAGGAGAAGACTCTTGGATGGGAAGGAAGAAGAGAGTAAAAGGACAGGCTGCTTCCCCCCCATGCTTTCATCCGTTCGACCTGGAAGGATTTCACGGGGCACTACTTTGACGCGGGGAACATGATGATGCAGCACGTTCCAGAGTGGGCTAGCCCCACATGATGGCTGCTGACCCCACGGGTGTTCAGGACCCAGCTCAGGAGTTGCTACTTACCAAAGACACTTTGGTATTCAGGGTGTGTAGCTCTTCTTCAGTTTTGCTTCTTAAGCAAGACACCATGGCAGCACCACTTATCTCACAGCCAGAGATATTTGCCACTTTCTTCGAGTGTTAAAAAAGAAAAATACAGTAGAGAAAAATGTGATGCAATGGGCTCTGAGTGAAATGTGAGCTTAGAGCAGCAGCTTTGCACTAGGATGATGGGCATCTCTGCAATCTGAGGGCAATCTGCAGACAGGAAATTTCCCCTACACTTGAGTTTTAACAAACAGGGCCAGTGGGTCTGGAATCCACTTGGTATCCCCAGGCAAGACAGACACATTAAACTGGTGGGCTTTATGTAAGGGTCGACTCACTATTCAGCTACTGATTCAGCAGGACTACCCGTCAGACGTAGGCCATGAGTTGTAAAAAGATGGCACTGCTGATATTCACAGCATCTCTTGTGCATGTGCATGGAACCATGCCCTGATTTAATGGGCTGGCTGTATCCTGCTGCCAAGACCCTGCCATCAGGGCAGAGATGTGGCTATGTTTTCCTGCTCTTTCCTTGGCTGTAGGAATAACAAATGCAGTACAGAGACACCTCTCTCTCTCTCTCTCTTTCTAGCCTCCCCTGTATCACTGGAATCTTACCTGATTTAACTAGTGTTGGGTGAAATCCCATTGCAGAGCCAGGCCCGTGTAACATTAAATTATGCAAATCGTTGCAAAATTTACCAGAAGCAGAAGTCCTGTCCAGGAAGCAGTTCCACCAGCACAGTTGCACAGTCAGTTGTGCAATCAACTGCATGGTGAGCTGCACAATTAGTTGCACAATTGAACACATGGACTGCCTGGCTGTAACTCCCTGGGAACTTCTGCAGCTGTAATTTACTCCACACCAAGTGCAATAAGATTTCAGCACTTAGTTCCTGACTTTCAGCTCTTAAATCTTTTCCCTTAATGCAAGTCTACTATTTTCAGTGTGTCTTTTTAAAAGTATGCAATTGCGGGACCACAGTGTTCAGAGTATCATCCCAGACTTACTTGAACCATGGTTTCTGGATTCTTGGTGAAGAGTGAGGGCAGAAGGACCACTCCACTCTCTGAGATGGCTCTGTGAAAGAGGCCTTTGGATAACGGGGATAACATCTGCACCAAAAAAAGAGAGACCAGAGGACAGCTATAGCTATGTGAAATGTTTGAGGTGTTTTAACCAGAGGCCTGTTGTTTTGCCTCATCAACTCCTGGAGCTGGAGGAGGCTCAGGTTTTCTCGACAGGACACAAGGGCAGGAGGAGACTAGGGAATACTTCACAGCCTGTCCCCTCGTATTTCTGACCTGCCTTTTCAATACTGGGACTGCTGCAAAGCCTTGCATATTCTTTTGTTTGCCTACCCTTATATTTATAGACTTGTAGAGCTGTAAGGGACTCCAACAATCACTGAGCCCAACTCAACCTACTGCTAAAACCTCCCTGACAAGCATCCACTGAACCTCTGTTTACAAATCTCCAGTGAAGGAGTCCATCACCAGCTGAGGGACAGTCCTTTCCAGCTATCACTGTCAAAAAGTTCTTCCTAACAGTAGAGGTGAAATGTGCTTTCCATAATGTGAGCCCATTGGTTCAGGTCCTACAGAAAACATGTGTGCTCTATCATCTGCATGACAGCCCTTCAAATATCTGAGAAGGGCTATTGTTAGTGGGCATGTTTAACCTTGAGAAGCTAGTAGAATGTGGGATAGATAGTGCTACTGTTAGGTAGATTTGTAATTGGTTGACTGACCGAACCCAAAGGGTGATCACAAATGGCTCCCCTTCATCCTGGAAAGAGGTGACTAGTGGGGTCCCCCAGGGTTCTGTTCTGGGTCCCGTGTTATTCAACATCTTTATCAATGACTTGGATGAAGGAATAGAGAGTACATATGTTGATTAAATTTGCAGATAATACCAAACTGGCAGGGGATGTCAATTCCCCAGAGGACAGAATTAAAATTCAAAATGACCTTGACAGATTAGAGTCCTGGGCCAAAACTAACAAAATGAATTTCAACAGGGAGAAATGTAAGGTCCTACAGCGAGGCAGAAAAAATGAACTGCACAGATATAGGATGGAAGACACCTGGCTAGACAACAGTACCTGTGAAAGGGATCTAGGAGTCTTGGTAGACCACAAGATGAACATGAGTCAGCAGTGCGATGCGGCTGCCAAGAAAGCCAATGCGATTCTTGGTTGTATCAATAGGAGTATAGTGTCTAGATCAAGGGAAGTGATAGTACCACTCTATTCTGCTTTGGTCAGACCTCAGCTGGAGTATTGTGTCCAGTTCTGGGCACCTCAGTTCAAAAAGGATGTTGACAACCTGGAACGTGTCCAGAGGAGGGCGACCAAAATGGTTAAAGGTCTGGAAGCCATGTCCTACGAGGAGCAGCTTAGGGAGTTGGGAATGTTTAGCCTTACAAAAAGAAGGTTGAGAGGGGACATGATAGCCATGTTTAAATATTTGAAAGGATGTCATGTTGAAGAGGGGACAGGTTTGTTTTCCAGGGCTCCAGAGACTAGGACACTGAGCAATGGTTTCAAACTACAGGAAAAGAGATTCCATCTGAACATTAGGAACTTCCTGACAGTCAGAGCTGTCCAGCAGTGGAATAGGCTGCCTCGAAGGGTGGTGGAGTCTCCTTCTTTGGAGGTTTTTAAGCAGAGGCTGGGTGGCCATGATTTCAGTTGAATATGAGGAAAAACTTCCTAACTGTTAGAGCAGTACAACAGTGGAATCAATTCCCTCAAGAGGCGGTAAGCACTCCAACACTGGAGGCCTTCAAGAGACATTTAGACAACCACCTGGGAGTTCTCCTTTAACTTGTATTCCTGCACTGAGCAAGGGGTTGGACTCGATGGCCTTATAGGCCCCTTCCAAATAATTTATTTTATGATTCTATGAGTGTGTTGTTTTCCAACCTTCTCTCCCAGCAGGCTCAACATACCCAGCTGTTCTTTGTAGGGGTTGGTTTCCTGAATTTTTACCATGCTGCTCACCCTGTTCTGGACACATTCCAGCTTTGCACTATCCTTCCTAAACGGAAGTGCCAAAAACTAGGCACAATATTCTAGGTGAGATCTGACCAAGGCAGAGTACTGTGATTTACCTGATTTACCTGATCTAGACATTAAACCTCTCCTCCACGTCCAGCTTAGTATTGTATTTGCTTCTTTTGCTGCTGCATCACATTGTTGACCCATGTTTAGCACAGTAGTCTACTGTGACCTCTGGACTCTATTCACACATACTACTGCCAAATGAGGTGTTACCCATTCTATATTTGCACATCTGATTTATCCTGTCTAAATATACTTGACTTCTCCCAAACACACCCACACACCCCGACTGAAACTTGTTTTATTTGTTTTGGCCCAGGTCTCTAATCTGTTTAGGTCCTTTTGAATACCAATTCTTCCTTCTGAAGTATTAGCCACTCTTCCCATTTTGGTGTCATCTGTAAATTTGGTGAGTATCCCCTCCCACATCCTCATCAAACTCATTTATCTGGCTACAGGGCCAGAGGGTCCCTTTCAGCTCTGCTGTTCTAAGATTATTAGCTGGCTGGATAGCTCAGGGGTTTAGGTCTCTGGCTGCAGGGCCAGAGGTTGAGAGTTCGATTCCCCACTGTGCCTCCTCGACAAGGGCTGGACTTGATGATCCACAGGGTCCCTTCCTGCAGTCTGATTATGACGACTGAAGATGTTGAGCAGTGATGGACCCAGGCCAGAACCCTCAGCCACGACATGTGTCCCTCCTCTCCAGGATGATGAGGAACTCTTAGGGAGTGCTCTTTGGGTCCAGCCTGTCTGCCAGCTGCACGTTGTCTCCCCTACATTTTACCCTAGCCTTCATCCATGACTCATCCTGAGATACCCACCCCTCCACTCACATCCCTCTCTCTCTTGCGGTGCTACAGAAGGGCTGAGAGGGGCATCTTGAAACTAAGAGCAGGATGACCCACTCAGTCCAGGGGCTGGGCATGTTTTCACCTTGGAACTTTGCTTCCCAAGGGATTTTGCAATTAATAGCTCTGTGTATCATTTAGGAGGGGCAGAAATTCCAGGCCTTTGGTTGCAATCTCTGTGTGGTGAGTATACCCACGTGAGCGCTGGCACAGAATCCTCCTGCAGATTCTCCAAAGATAGTCACTGAATGGGGATCTCCTCCAAAAAGCTCGATGTTTTCCTGAACCCACTGAAGTGCTGCTGTTTGATCCAGTAGCCCCCAGTTTCCACGGGCATCTTTGGAACCAGTGCTGAAAGAAGCACAATGAAATCAAGCAGGAGAAGAACAGCAATGACACTGGTGCAAGGAAGCGTTTTTCTCCACAGGTGCTACTAGCTAAGGCACAAAACTGGCAAGCCCAGCATGCAAGATTCTCGGCCTCCCCCCACCCCGTTTCCGTAGTAGCACTCTGTCCTTTTTTCTTGTTAGATCCAGTGTGAAGATTTTGCACCTCACCATGCTCAAGCCCCATTCCACTGGGTCTCTCTTTCTTCTGCCTGCCTTTCCTGCTGAGCCCTCATCAGCCCCTCCATGGGTCCGTCCGTCCGTCCTCCCTCCCTCCTTCCGGCAGCCAGAGCATTTAGATTCTTTACTTTCCATGCTGCTTTCAACCTTCTTCTTCCCCCACTCAGAAAGACCCTGTGCTTTTTCTCTTTCACAACTTAATGTATTATTTATTTATTTATTAGACTTATATGCCGCCCATCTAGACAATGTCTACTCTGGGCGGCTCACAACATATAAATCTATTATTTAGATTTATACACACCACTGCTGTCAAATGTTTTAGCATAGTTTACAGTACAATGCTTAAAAAACTATAGAATAGCAAATGCTTCAGCTAAAAAGAACATGGCAAGGCCAGGGAGCTACTCTTGAAAGGACCCCCTTCTTCCTGACAGCCCCTCCCCGCATCTTAGGTGGTAGGAATCTTCAGCCAAACAGCCACCTTGACTAACTCTAGAATGGTGACAAATTCACTCTGAGCTATGAAGCCTTCTCAGGCATTGCAGAGGTTCAGTGCCTGAGTGGCATCGGGTGGAGGAACCCAACCTCTCCCCGCAAGGCCAGGGAATGGACAGCCTGGCAAAGTAAAGCTTCGGTCAAGAGGAAAAGTTGAAAGGGGGGGGGGCAGATCATGGAGACTGTGCACAGATGGGTGTGGGGTGTGGGTGTTAGTGTCAAGATAAAGTTGCTCACCTGAAGAATCCAGGGAGACCCAGCCTGTACTGGATCATGACCACCACCACGTGTTCATAAGCAGACAAAGCTGATCCATCCAACATGGAAGCTGCCCCCAGTATCAGTGCGCCTCCATGGATCCAGACCATGACCTGGAAAAACACAGAAGAAAAGCAAATGGCTAACAGCACTGAGCTGGCTGCTGTCAGCCCCTGCCTAGAATTGGTGACATATTTGTTGTACGCTCTTAGAAACTTTATCTATCATGGAAGAGGATTTGTTTTTTCAAACACTCAATATTTAGCAATGAAACACAAGGGTTCTGTATGTTGCTCAGTATTCAATACACATTGTATTTATAGTTTTGACCAAACTCCGGGAGGCAGTGGAAGACAGGAGGGCCTGGTGTGCTCTGGTCCATGGGGTCACGAAGAGTCGGACATGACTAAACGACTAAACAACAACAAATTTATAGTTAACAGTGCTTAATTGCTTGATTAGGCTACTCAACCAAAAATAAAAAGTTGTTTCTGTTTAAGACAACATGTTGTAAAGTCTCATGATTTCGAGAAAGGTAAGCAGAGCTGGGGACAGGCAGTACCGTCTGAAAGGAGCCACCAGCACTCATTGCCATTCACACAATTTGGCTGTTTTTGGAAAAGGTAAATATGATGTGAAAACTGGAGGGGATTTTTGCTTACAGGTAATTTGGCCTTCAGATCTGGGGTGAAAACATTCAGGTAGAGGCAATCTTCAGATACTGGAAGGTTGAGAAAATTTCCCTTCATCATCTTCCTAAAAGTATCTATCCACCCCAAATCTTGCAGGCACCTTTAAAATGGAAAACAAAGGGCAAATCAGAGAGAGAGAGATTGAGAGAGAAGGGAAAATATGAGTTAATCCACAGGGTTTCGATATGTTGGAAGCAATATGACAGAACATCATCCAGAAAAAACGGGGTGGGGGGAATAAAGTTAAGCTCTTTCCCTTCTTGCTCTGCCTCAGGGAACCCATGAGAGAGGGATTCTGTTAGACAAGGTGTAGCTCTAACGCCGAGAATTCTCAGCACTCACGACAGCCAACAACAGATCCTGGGATGAGACTGGCATTCCATCAGCCTGCACTTCCATTAGAGCCCAAGATCGTGACTTGCTTGAGCCAAAGACAACTGGAGACTCCACTTTTTTTTGATGGTGGGAGTGGTGGTGGTGGTGGTGACTCTGAATCCACTGTAGGTTCCAGCTCGCCCTTTGTCTGAGTTATTATTTGAGATGCTGATGGTAGTTTGTGGTCGGGATTCAGCACCTCGGAGAGCTTCTGCTTATAACAGACAGATTAAAACAGGAGTGGATCCCCACCCAGCACTTATGAAACTACTAAGCCCCCAACCACCATTGGCTGCTTGTGCCTCTTTAGTCTCTGCTCAGAAGTCACCTCTGGTGGAGTTTGGTGCCACTCCCCTCTCTGGCAAGCACCAAACATGGAGGCTGTCTTAGTGACCTCCCATCCCAGACCTGATCTACGTTCAAAGAGGCCCCCAGGCAGCCAAAGAGGCTCAACTGGAAAAAGGAGAACTACATTGGCTTAGAGGGTAAACTGCCCCTCCAAGCCTGACCAGTTTTCCAACTCTGAGCATATTGGCTCAACAGCCAACCCAGCCTCCAAACGCTCTCCCTTCCATAGACAACAGACTGAGAGGAAAAGGGGGGGCAGGCCTTTCCTGGAGCCCCCCCCCCCCAACAGTCATGCTTGTGCTCAGAAGCTACCTGTGTAGGGAATCCTGTTCTCTTTCTTCCTGTATAAATTCAAGGAATTTGTCCTAAGGTGCAAGTACACACAGGGCGTCGGGGGTGGGGACTTAGGGTTTGCTCTTAAATTTTCCAAACCAGGGAAAATTTTCCAAACCAGAACCCTGCTGGCTTCTGCCTATGAGACCACTGTAGCCACCTGCACGAATACCATCAATTATCGTGTTGCAGGAGTCTGCAAGAGCAGAAGCGGAAACCTGTGAAAAGAGCCATCCCTGCTGAGATTGGCAATTTCCACTGGGATCCTTTCCCTTCATCCTTTAATTTTTTCAAAATTGACATAGATAGCATCTATCTTGAAACAACACTGCCTTTGGCAAGCATACTTTTTTTAAAAACAGAAAAATTGTATGGAGGAGGGGCGAGAACAGGTGCTCAATTGAGTGGAACTGATGTAATCACAGGCCCTCTGATACCCCTGTGGCCACCTCTTTGCATCTGGGCAAGCTATCACAACAGATGTTATCCATGCCAAATCTGACACAAACTGTGGTCCATGACTACAAAATGTAGTCAGGCACCACCCTCACCCCCAGTTTCCAAGCAGCATCTGAAGTTGGAAGAGGATGAACAAACTGGGGCTTCATCCAATCAGCCCAAGGTGCTTCTGGTCAGTCAGGACTCCTATGCTTCGAGCTCTCTTGGGAAAGCCTGCTCTTAGAGGATGGCGGATCAGCCCTCCTCCGCAGTCGCTCCAGGCCAAGGGAGGCAGACTGGCTCTCTTCCACATGTCTTTCCACCAGCAGGCAAAGACCATTTTATTCAGGACAGGTCATCTGGGCTGCTGCAAAATAAGTGTTTAATCTGGGGAGGGGCTGGCTTTTCCCCTTCTTGATGTAGTGTTGACTGTTTTTTAAGTGGAGGCCATGCTCTAATTAATCTTAATGTTTTTAACTGTGCTTCTTTTGTTAGATGTTATTACTAGCTACCCTGAGTCACAGTCTGGGGGATACAGGCCAGATAAAACATCATTATCATCACCATCATAGAATAATGGAGTTGGAATGGGCTTGTTAAGCTACTGAGTCTAACCCTCTGCTCAATTCAGGAATCCCAGTCAAAGCAAATCTGACAGATGGTTGTCCAATTTTCTCTTGAATGCCTCCAGTGCTGGACCACTCACCACCTCCTGAGGTAACCGGTTCCATTATCATACTGTTCTGAACAATTCAGATGCTTTTCCTGATATTTGGCTGAAATCTGGTTTTGTGCAACTTGAACCCATTATTGCGTGTCCTGCACTCTTGGATGATTAAGAACAGATCCTGTCCCTCCTCTGTAAGACAAGCTTTCAAGTATTTCAAGAATGCTGTCCTATCTCCCCCTGGTCTTCTTTTCTCAAGGTTAAACGTGTCCAGATCTTCCAGTCATCCCTCACAGGGATTGGTTTCCAATCCCCATCATCAACAACAATCCCCATCACCCTTTTCTAGGCATGCGGCAATCCTATGGGGTGGCAGTCCATGGAATCTGTTTTGTCAGTGAGCAGTCCAACACTCCTGGGAGCTTACAGGCAGCAGTGAGTGGGGTGGACAGATATATTTCCACTGCTTTTGACCCCATCAGTTAGCATCCAAAAGTATACTGCCCTTAAACATGGAAGCTCCATGTCATTGCCATGGCTGAAAGGAGGGCTTCCTTCCTTCTCTGGGTGGTGCTGAGGGGGCTGGAGACAAAGGATGATGGGGATTGCTCTCTGTGGAGACAGCTTGGCACAACCCTCAGCATTGGTGAAGGTGGCAGCTCTCACTCTGCCCTCTGCTTTTCAAGGGCACTTGCCGCCTCCAACAACTGGTTTGTTTAACCAGAGAAAAACCTCCTAACGCTTAACGAATATGAAGTTATGGCTCAAGCAGTGTCTGCAACTTCATTCCAATGTTCTTGAATTTTCATACAGCTCCACTACATTTCTCTCTCTCTCTCTCTCTCTGACAAATAGAGACACTAATAGTGCTTTCAAGGGGACATATTTCAGGAGTGGTTTTACTAGTTCCACATTCCCAGTGAGTTCCCGGGACTGAGCAAGGATTTGAACCCTGGCCTCCTGAGTCCTGGTTCGTTACTCTATCCACTACACTATACTGAGTATCATCTCTATTTCCGTCTCTGTCTCTATCTCTAGATACCTATGTTTCTATCTATTTATTTGTTTATTTGTTTTATTTACAGGCTGCCTTTCTCTTGACATGTATCTGTATGATCTACATAGTGTCAGGATTTGGCCCTCCACAGCACTCACCATATTTCTTCCTATTGCAGTTTGTTACTTTAGTCTGTCAAAATTATCATCTCTATAACTAAACCTTCGTGGTGTCCATGTTTTCCTGTTTATTATAATTCAGTGTCTTCCCAATATCCCTCCCCGCCCCCGCCATGCAAGTCACTCATCCATTCTGTGTTCTGTCTCTGGAATTTTGTCTCTCCTATTCAGAGTCCTGTGTTAAAAATCATCTGATAACTGGCTTCTAGGGGATTTTTAATTTCAACAGGAGAAAAGAAAAAAAATCAACTTTTTAATTTCCTACTACTTTCCTATTCATAACTTTACAGGAACAAGCCTTATTTCAAAATTATTTAAGTAACAGATTCCCTGTCAGTTTCAAAAGAAAGTTTTCTTATCCGCATTTTAAAAAAAACACATATCGAACTCATAACGCTGTTATTCCCTAAAGCTTTATGTCCCCCACCTTTAATAAAATAAGAGTTTTAGGGCCAATTATCACTGTTTAATTTATGTTTCCTTTTTTCTAATTGGGCAGGAATGTTTTCACTAACAGACACATAAAACCTTGCCCTAATTTTCCCATTGTAATGAGCCAGAAATGGGCACTTCCACATCTTTAGGATCCAACTGCGTTTGAGTTGGATCTAAATGTCATTTTGCTGCCATTTGCAGCTAAAGCACCGGTCACATCAATGGCAGTTCTACCAGTCAGCCTGACATCAAGCCCAGGGAAAACTCTGGAACAGATTATAAAGAGTTCACTAGACAAGCACTAAGAAATAACTAGAAGCCAACACCGACTGGTCAAGAACAAATCCTGCCAACTAATCTGATCTCATTTTTTATCAGGTCACCTCCCTGACAGACAGAGGGAATGTTACAGACATTGTATATCCTTGACTTCAGCAGAGCTTTTGGCAAAGTGCCCCATGATCTCCTGATTAGCAAAGTACAGTAACTAGGTGTGAGCTGGATAGAACAACTGTCAAGTGGGTACACAGGTGGCTATAGAATTGTACTCAGAGGGTGATGACTAACAACTCCTTCTCAAACTGGGAGGAGGTAACAAGTGGGATATCGCAAAGCTCAGTCCTGGGCCCAGTGCTATTCAAGTCCTATTTTATTAATGCCCTGGATCAGGGGATACAGGGAATGCTAATCAAATTTGTGGATGACTAGCTAACACCCTGGAAGACAGAAGCAAAATTCAAAATGGTCTAGATATGCTTGAGTACTGCGCTGAAAACAACAGAATAAAATTTAACAGGGATACGTGCAAAGTCCTGCACCTAGGAAAAAGAAACAAAACACACAGTTACAAGATGGGGGATACTTGGCTCAGCAATATTACAAGCGAGAAGGATCTTGGAATCATCATAGATCACAAGCTAAATATGAGCCAACAGTGTGATGTGGCTACAAAAAAGGCAAATGCTATTTTAGGCTGCACTGATAGAAGTACAGTTTCCAAATCCCGTGAGGTGCTAGTCCCCCTCTATTCAGCCCTGGTTAGGCCTCACCTTGAGTCTTGTGTCCAGTTCTGGACACTGTACTTCAAGAGGGATGCTGACAAATTGGAACAAGTTCAGAGGAGGGCGGCAAGGATGATGATCAGGGGGCTGGAAACCAAGCCTTATAAAGAAAGACTGAAAGAATTGGGCATATTTAGCCTTGAGAAAAGAAAACTGAAGGGAGATAGGCTAGGCCAGCAATGGTAAACCTATGGCACGCGTGCCACAGATGGCACGCAGAGACCTCTCTGTGGGCACATGAGCCATAAGTCGCTGGATCGCTATCCCCTGGCAGCCGAACCTTGGAAACTGTCTAGGGGCTGTTTTAATGGAGAAATACTTACCCGTCCTCCAATCTCGGATTTCGGCACTCCCCTCTGCTGGTGCAGTAGTCCAGCGGAGGGGTGCAATGACGGCCATTACCAGTCTAGTCTGATGGGGGATTGGGCGACCAATAAGTATTTCTCCGTTAATACTGCCCCAAGGAAAAAAACAAGCATTTATCCCTTACAGTGCAGGGGCAGCCCCACTGCAAGAGTTAAAAAAATGGTTAGCCCAGAGCTCAGCTTTAAAGTTTTGTGGGGGTGACACCATTAGTTACTGCACCACCGGGTGGCACCAGGTGACGCCAATGCTAGTGATGCCTCTGCCTGCAACACCACCAAGTTGGTTTTGTGTTGCAGTTTGGGCACTAGGGATCAAAAAGGTTCGTTATCACTGGGCTAGACTGTTGTACAAAGGAGGGGCAGGATCTGTTCTCAATCATTCCTGAATTCAGGACACATAACAATGGGCTCAAGTTACAGAAAGCCATATTTCAGTTGAATATCAGGAAAAACGTCCTAACTGTTAGAGCAGTACGGCAATGGAACCGATGACCTTGAGAGGCGGTGAGCGCTCCAGTGCTGGAGGCATTCAAGGGAAATCTAGACAACCACCTTGCAGATATCCTTTGATTTGTATTTCTGTACTGAGCAGGAGGTTGGACTCAGTGGTCTTAGAGGCCCCTTCCAACTTCATGAATCGTGATTCTAGCAGGGAAAGGACATTCACTCATATTAATTCAGGCCCTGAGCCACTGGAGCAGAGTTCTTACATGGGAGGGTTAGAGGTTGACTCTCTCACGTGACTCCAGGGTTCAGGCGGTTGTGGCGGTGAGAACCTGAGGGCTCCGACGGGAGGTTTGGCAAAAGGGATCCCCAGAAAGACGTTCACAGACTGGCCTGTGCCCTTCACACTGGCCAGCTTCCCACGGAGGCGTCCATATTTTGTAGCCACTTCCGGCTGGTAATTTCCCTGACCTAGGAAAGAGGCACATGAGGGCAGGAGTGAAAGGCCTGGCAAACAACAGGGAGCTTTTAACCAGGGTCCTCCCTCTTTCCCGTTTTCTGCTGTGAATGGGGAGGGGAGGGGAGGGGAAGGGAAGGCAGGGGGACTCCTGGTTCCCCCTTTTCTGGTTCCCTGACCCGACTCTTCACTCCGGATCCTGGGCTCTCCCCCCTCCCTCAGAACGTCCCAGCCCTGCCACCTCGTTTCCCCTCCAGTCCTGACATGATCTGTGGCCCCAGCTCCTGCCTAGACCCACAGCTCCTCGGGGACCACCACCCCACAAGTAAGTCCTTTGCCTTGGAGTAAAAGGAAAGCCACCTGAGAAGGCATCCAGGCAAAAGTTCGTAGAAACAGGGCAATGGGCTTCCGTCTGCTACATCCTCATAGCAAATCAATTAAAATTCTTAAAGGAGGAAATATTTTAGCCCGACTGTCCTGTCCTTAAAATCATTGGTTCTCTTGTCACCATGACCACACATTCTCTCTTTAAAATTTTGTTTTAAATGGATCTGATTATCAGCAGCACAGCCATATAACCCTGGAAGGCAACACTTTGGCCAAGAGCCTGGTCCCATGTGAGGAGCATTAAAAGGCACTTCTGCCGGAGAGTGAGGAGGGAAAGGAAGCCAGGGTTGCAAAACGGCAACCGAGCCCAGCAAAACGGTTATGAGCCAAAGAAACCAAAACAAAGCACTCCTCCAGGGAACAAGGGCTTGTTCAAAGGGACCTGCTTGCCTGCATTTACCTTCCACGGCAGCCACCAGAAGCAAGCCAAGGACAGCTCCCCACCACTGAGGCCTGGCCGGGCAAGGCGGCATTTTCTCCCCACGCTGCTGCTTGGAACGCCTTGCTTTTCCTCCGCCTTGAGCAGCAGCAGCACCCAGGTTGCTGTGAAGACACTGCCTGCCAGCGAAGGGCATGAAACACCCAAAGTGAGGGAGGGAGGGAGGGAAGGGCCTGAAGGGCTCTGGGCCAGCTCCCTCCCCTCCCGGGCAGCCTTGGCCGCATTCCAGCAGGGTCTGGTCACACCCAGTCCAAAGGGAGCCAGAGTTCAGAGCGGGTTCTCCAGGCCTACAAAAACAGATGGGGTGTGTGTGTGTGTGTGTGTGTGCGTGCGTGCGTGCAGGGGGGCATTTTCACAGTCCTGTAAAGGAGGCAGCTGATTTGCATAAAACTGGACATGCAGACCTCTAGAAATGATTTTTATAACTCAAACAGGATTATGCCTCCCATGGGGGTGGGGAGAGGGCAGGTGGACAATGACCAGGTGACCTGTGTGTGGTGAGGGGTCAGCAGTCCAGGTGCTCTGGGGGGGGGGATCAGCCACACCCTGATCGCCCTTCTTGAGTCACTTTACGTCAGAGCTGGACCAGACAGCTATTCTAATGGCGGAGAACTTCAAAGGGAGGATTGTTCCTCTGGAAGTCCTCTAAATGAAGAACCATCTGCCCTAAAGCAAGACAGCGGTGTGCATCATGTGCCGTCCCGTCACGTCCCACTTAGGGTGACCCTAATATTCTTGGAGAAAAGTAAGGGAGAGTTTCAAAGAGACACAAGATACTTAAGGAGCCGTTTTACATTTGCCACTGCTAACCCTAACCCCGGAGTTTCCATGGCAGGGTTGGGATCGGGACCCAGGTCAAAATACCTGCTCGGAAGGAACACATTTCCCGCGTTTTAAGACAGAAAGGTAGAACGGCACCTCCCTAGAGGGTCCAACCCTTCCTTCTCCCACTGGGGGGGGGGGGGCTGGCTGGCTGGAGGTGACCGGGGGGGGGGGGCTCTGCAATAACATGAGCCCGGTTCTGAGACCCTCAGGTCACAGAGGCTGAGGATCTTAACCTGGCAACCAGTGTGGCCCTTGCAGGCTCCATGGGACCATGAGGAGGAAGCGCCTCAGATAAGAGACCAGCCTTCATCTGTCAGGACAGAATTTCTTCCTGCTTCCAACCAGCCAACCATATTTTCCTCCAAGAGATTATGGCCTGCACGGGGCTCAAACCAGCTACTAAATATTTTTTCCTGCTTAACTTTCTCTGATTCCTGGTATCCCATGATGAGGTTCAGGCTTCTGTATTCTCTTTCAAGGAAAGAAGGAGGGAAGGACTCCCCTCCTCTAGTTGTTGCTTTTTGATGGAAGTTTTTATTTTGGGGTGTGTGTGTGGGGTGAGCTGTTACACAAACCATGGTCTTCTTTCTTTCTTCACATTAGAGCATTGCACAATTTAAAATTAGATACATCTATGGAAAACAGGTATAATTAAAACAAATTAAAATGTTAAGATAATTAGACTATTTTGAGAGAATGGGGGAAAGAATAAAAATGTTGTTGGGCAGCGAAGCAAGCTGTGTGTGTACAAGTCATTCAAGAAAGAGAAGATGTCAAGCGCACCACAAAGCCAGGGAGACTCGGGGTCAAACCCGAGAAGACTTCTCCTTTGCGAAATGTCATCCTCCCGCGCTCTGCTCAGGGATGCCTCGTGTGACAGAATTCCTCCGCTCCAGCTGCCCGGCTCTTCTTCTGATCGTTTCTCTACTCCCAGCCCTTTTCACCCGGAGGTGAGGAATTCAAGGGAAGCACAGGGGTGAGGAGTGACTTCCCTGCACCCTTACCTTTTATGAAGCGAAGCCCGCCTGGGCTTCACACACACACAATAGCACTGCCACTAACCCCCACACACAGTCTTTCTCACTTCAGATCCTGGCAGTTTGGCAAAGTGGTTTCAAACATCAGAAAAAGTAGCTAGATTTCCTCTGGACACAAAAATCCACCCAAATCCTGGGTAGGATTTTATGTATGTTATTAAAAAGAAGAAAAAGGAAAAGAATTAGAAAAAGATGCGGGGAGGAACATGTTGGTAACATTGAACGCAGCAGCCTTCGAGAGCATTGTGTGCATGGTCCAAAAATTACACCTAGTAGTGTGTGATGCCATTGGCCTGGGGAGCCATGTCAAGCCCAAGTCAGACGCGGGCACTCGAGGGGCAATGCGGCCAACGGGTGGGCTACTTCTCCTGCAGGCTGAAAGCTGTCCACTGGTTGCATGAGAGGCAGGCGTTGTTGGGGTAGGAGACCCGTGTCCTCCTAACGGACCTGCCAACCTGGTAGAACTCCACCTATACACCATGGTGTCCCGCCTGGTGGAGCAGAAGGCCGTTTTGGAGGACATTACATCCTCCATGCTCATTCTGCCCAGAGGAAGAGAGGTGGGCATCCATTGCACAGATTGGCTGGCCCTTTCCCGGTTGGTGGAGGTGCTCAAGCCCTTCCAGGAGACCGCTGATATCTTGTGCGAGCCTGAGGCAGGTCATCCCCCCAATTCATGCCCTCAATCGGCCCCTGGAGTCTGCTGAAGGGCACAAAAAGAAGGGCCTCCTCAGTGGAAAATCTCAGCAAGCATCAGGGGCTATGGAAGTGATTTTAAAAGGAAAGAGGACAAGTGAAGGCCCTCTTCCTTCTCATGAGGCACGCCTTCCTTCCTGTTCTGCACTGGTTAGGCCTCATCAGGGTTATTGTGTCCAGTTCTGGACACCGCACTTCAAGAAGGATGCTGACAAATTGGAACAAGTTCAGAGGAGGGCGACAAGGATGATTAAACCAAGCCCTGTGATGAGAGACTGAAAGAATTGAGCATGTTTAGCCTTGAGAAAAGAAGACTGGGGGGTAGACCTACAGAGAAAGGGAAGGATCTGTTCCCGACCATCTGAGAGTGCAGAACACGGCAGAATGGGCTCACGTTACAGGTAACCAGATTTTGGATGAATATCAAACTTTTAGAGCAGTGCGGCAATGGAA
>JBAJHW010000170.1:0-44741 GCA_037013535.1 Intellagama lesueurii | reverse complement strand
GCCCTTCTGGTCTGGAGGGCAGCCCAGGAGAGAGTCCCCTTGGGCTGGGCCTCTGTCCACTCCGGACCTCTTAAAGACCCCGGGAGAGGAAAAGGCCTGGCTGACCCCGTCCGGCAGCAGAGCCAGGACCCGATCCGAGGGGCAGACTCTGCACCGTCCCCTCGTGAGGAAGGAACAAGCCTTGGAAGCGACACCAAGCCACAGCCTGGATAACTCAAGCCACCCCCACCCCCGCCAGACTTTGGGCTGAGATGGCCTCGGGTGCAGGGGGACACTGGCTCTGCTCTTCACCTTCCCGAGTCCCCAGCCTGTCCCGCACAAGTCCACACACAGAGAGAGAAGGAGAGAGTGCCTCGGGGGCCGTCCAGGGAGATGGTGCCAGCCCCCCGACACACACACACACTCCCCATGGCTTAGACGCCCACATCGCAGCCACCCAGTGCGTTTTCCCTTGGAGGTTAGTGTAAACAGAGCAAAGAAAGACATTAGTGTGAGAAGGACAAGAGTCGCAGCGGCGGGAGAGGGTTCCTCTTGGCCACACACACGGGTCTCCTCTAGAGAGGCAGCCAAGACGCTTCTCAGCTGCCCCTGGGAGCGCCTTGACCCTCCCTGGACCAGCAGCCAGGGAACGCCCTGCCCTTCCGCCTCTTCTCTTCCCCGATGGACCGGCAGGTGAGCCTGGTGCCCACGCCCTTCTGCTCGTGGCACGGGAAGGAAAGATGTGGCACTCCCTTACTGGCCTGTTCTTCCCCCTCTGCTCCTCTGTGACTTCCTGGCCCTCTGGATGCGATCCAGGACCACCTCTACCCCCCCACCCCCCGCGGAGACCTTTCAGAAACGCAAAGCAACCTCTGCACTAGCCATGGGCTGCAGAGGTGCCCTGAAGCCTCCCTACATTTTGGGAATTCCACCCCGGACGCTCCCTGGTTTGGAGGTCTGCCAGAGCCCGGCTTGGGAACCGGATCAGAGGCGCTGTGCTGTGCTGGTGGGTGCGACCGGCTGGGGGGGGGGGCAAAAGGCAGTTCTTGGGGGCCCACCGCACCCCACCCCACCCCACCCCTGCTGTGGGGCTTGCCCCTTTCCCCAGCCTCCTCCCAAAAGCTTGCTAGAGAAGAGACAGAGGCAGGCTGAGAGGACAGAGGAGGGCGGCCTGGCACGGTACCTTGGTTTCTACCTTTATTCCCAGAACCTGAACAAAATAAAGGAGACACGCGTTAAGACTCCCAGGCCTGGAGTCCGTGAGCGGAGACCTTCCTTCGGCGGCCGCCCCTCCTCCTCCTCCTGGCCTGGCTTCCTGGCCACAGCCAGCGGCCGGACCGACTCACCTTGGTATTGAAGTAGAGGAAGATGTTGCGGAGGATGCTGTCCTCGATCCGGGCCAGCACCAGCTCCCGAGGGGCGTGCTTGGCCACGCAGCCATAGCACAGGATGAGAGTGCTCTTGACCTTCTCCACCTCGTTGTCACTGCGATCCTGAGCAGAGATGGGGGGGGGGGCCCAGGGCGGTCAGGGAGGAGAAGCCTGGCTAGAGCCAGAGCGGGGGGGGGGGGGCTGCACAGGGCCACCGCAGGAGACGGGGGTCGCGCTCACCTTGAAGAGGCTGAAGAGCCCCGCAGACTTTCTGAAGACATCCGATCTGACAAACTCCTCCAACTTGGCAAGGGTCTCATCCAGGTGGCTCTTTGCACACAAGCCCAGGCAGGAGGCCAGGCCCTGGGGGGGGGGGGGGGGACAGGGGGGGGAGAGATGGGGGCAAGGGGAGGGGAGAGAGCCGTGCCGTCAGTCCCCCACCGTTACCCACCCCTCCCGCGGTTGGAAGGAGCAGGGCAAACCCCAACAGCCCGGGGTTTGAGCCCCCACCCACCGTGCCGGGAAATGGCAGCCCATCTCCGCTCCACCTGATGGATGGGGGAAAGCCCAACAGGTGCCACCGGGAGAGGGTACCACGGGACCCAGGCGGGGAGAGCACCTCCTCTCCCCCCCCCCCCCCAGCAGGAGTCTGGCAGCCAAGTCCTCACCTCCCTTTCCGACTCCTCCGGATAGCGGGGCCGTTTCCAGCAGCTCCTGCAGCTGTTTCCGCACCAGGTCCTTATTCTCGCAGGTGGCCAGCGCGGTCCCAATCCCCTTGTAGAGGAAGTTCTGAGGAAGGACGACAGGCTAGCAGGCCAGACCCAAACATGGCCACGGTGCCCATGAGAGAACTGTGGGGCAGGAGATCTGCCGGACGAGCCCACCAGGCCACGGCCCAGTTGGAGGCAGGAAGGAGCCGTGCACCAGCCGGTCAAGGGGGGGGGGAGAGGGCCGAGCCTTCCTCTTTTTCCTTTCGCCCCCCCCCCCCAGCCCGGGCCCTGCCACCCTCCCCGGGGACAGACCTTCTCCACAGGTGATCCATTGTAGCTGCTCAGCTGCCTGCACATTTCCAGAATCAGCTGGCAAGTCCACGAGGGGTCGGAAAGGGTGGTCAGGGTCTCATCAAGGAACTGCAGGCAGAAGCATCCGTTAAGGTGCTTCGAAACAGGTAGCGCCCCCCCCTCAAAAAAAAAAAAGGAGTCGGGGAGCAAGAGGGAGGAAGGGTGGAGCAGCCATGCGGGATCAGGCCCTCCAGGGACTGGGTCAGCAGCTACCTAGGGGGACCCCCAGGTTGGGCCAGGGGTGGCCACAGCCACGCTCCCCAGCAGCTGAGACATGCAGAAAGGAGAGGCCTTGCGCCTCCACACACACACACCCCCCCCCCGGAGCGAGGGAGAGGCCTTGGGAGGGCCCATGAAAAGGGGCGCTCTTCTCTCCAGCCACGAGCCTTGGAAGGTTGGGGATCCTCTGGCCAACACCCCACCTCAGGAAGCAGAGGGCCACATGGCCGGATCGGTCTCTCTCTGATGGTGAAGGGCCAACTTACTTGGAGCAGCTGTTCCTCCCACTCCTTCTGGGCCAGAGGCGCCTTCGTGGGGGCTGGAAGAGGGGTGAAGCGAGGAAAACCATGAGCGCGGTAGCCACGCAGCAGCCTCGTGGGAAGAGAGACGAGTCTCCCAAGACAAATTTCTCTCACACACGGGAGGACCCACTGCTACAGGCAAGCCTGCACCGCGTGTCTCCTCGCCAGGAGCCCCCCACCTGCCCCCGCCCCCTGCCGTGCCCAGGGGAGGGCGTGGGAGTGTGCGAGAGCCCTCCTTCCTGGAGGCAATGGAAAACATAGCCCCTGTGGCAGCCCCTTTACCTTCCAGATGCTCGACCAGAGCCGGGACCCTCGTGCTCCACAGCGGCATGAGGGTTCTGTGGATGCTCGGCTGCAAGACCTGGAGGAGCCGGAGGGAGGCGGCCCCACGGCCCTCCCCCAGGTAAGGCTGGGAAGCCACCACCTGGGTGAGAAGAAGGGGAGAGCCCGGCGTCACTCTCCCCTGCTCCACGTACAGCATCGGGCCCGATGAGTTCACGGGCGTTCTATTGGGCATGAGTACTGCTTGGTCTCGTGACCTTTACCCAGGGAAATGCAACGATCCTTTCTACGTGTTCCTCTTCTTCTGAACCACTGGGCTTTTTGCTCTCACTGTTGAGTCACTGTGGGCCCGACTCCATGGGAGAGCAGAACGAAATACAGGTACATCTGCTGACCATCGCGCCAGAGTCCAGCCGGGTCCCTCCGCCAGCGCTCCCGGAGGCGGCTTCCACAGCCAGCGTTCCGGCTGCTAAGGAAACCCCCTCCCTTTCCGAGGTAAGGAGGGCCCCTAAGAAGGGCCAGACTAGCAAGCCCCGTCCGCAGCCCCGCAGCCAAGGCGTCGGCCCAAGGACTGGGAGGCTGAGACTTCTGAGCAAGGCACACACGACATGTGTGATGATGGCTACTTCAGGGAAGCGTGGGGCAGGCACTCTCTAGAGCAAACAGCCAGACACGTGGAAGTCATCGGGTGTTCCTGGACACCGGCCAGGAAAAGCCGGAGCCCTGCTCCTGAGCAGCAAGTTTCTCTGCCTTGTCCCGTCCCACCCGCAGCTCCCCTCCCGGGGGTGCAACTCAGAGGGCAGGCGAGGGTCAGGGACAAAAGGCTGCTGATCCCGCCCAGGGAGGTGCTTCTCATTTCCCTCTGCCCACATCCCCACCGGCATGTGTGGAAGTCTGCAGACACCCGGCCACAGTGAGAGATACAGAACAAGGAGTCACCAATGTTTTTGTCCTTGACAAAATAATACGTGATGCATAAAAGGGCAACTTTTGTGCCTACATGAAAGCCCCAAGGCCAGCAGCATGACCCAAAACATCGGTGCTTTCCCCTAAAAATGCACATTTTAAATAAACCCTTGTATTTTACATAAAATACAAGCCCTCTGCACAAAATGAAGACTGGCTGTGTAAAACACCCCATGTTCGTACACAAACCATAGGGGTTGAGTTTCACGACAAACTCGGCTGAAACGTGAGCAAATGTACAGGGAGTCTCGCGCTCTCTCACTCTGCCCAGGGAAGACTTCTGAAATGTTCTGCTCTCGCCTGCCGGGACCCCAGTCGGGGCCCCCCTTCGCATCCCTCCTACGAGCCTCTGCCCTCCACACTTACCAGCAGCCTTGCCAGGAGAGCCTGAGGGGATGGGAGGCCAGCTGTGGAGAGGAAGACACAACAGGCTTCAGGGCAAAGCATGTGCCAGTGGGGAGCGTGTCCCACGCCCACAAAGCACCCACGTTCAGTCCACGCCTCCAAGCTCATCTCGGTTGGCAGGAAGCGACGTGAGCAAGGAGCCCACTGGTCCACGGCTGGGTACGCACCGTTCGGGTCATAAGGGAGAAGGAAGTCTTCCCCTTCCTCCTCGTGCCTCTGCGCAGCCAGGAAGAGGAGGCTCCTGCAGAGCGGGGTGAGGGCGCCGGACAGCTGGACGGGAGTCACAAACCCCAGCAGGTAGGGCCAAAGGACCTGCGGGAGCAAAAGCCCCCCCAGGTCACGTTCCAGAAAGCCTTACACGGATTGGGAGCCCATCCCTTGGCAGCGTGCCTTGCCCCAAGAGCCTCCCCCTGTGCCGCCAGGGTGGCCCTGCCCAAGGAGGCCAGGAAGAGGGCCACTAGAAGGCAGGCCTTCCCAGTTGTGGCCCCGGCCGCCTGGTCCGGCTGGGTCCGGACCCCCTTCCTCTCGGCCTTTCAGAGGCTCTGCTGAAGACGCTGCTCCTCCGAGAGGAGGACACACTATTTGCCGCTCCCTCTGCCGTTCTATCGCAAAATGCGGTGCTACCTCAGGTTCTGGAGTGGGACACGTTTTCCCTTCCCCTTTTACTCTTCCTTTGTTACGGCTTGCTTCGTTTTCTTATTTGTCAACAGCCCAGAAGACGGCATCGCACCCATCGGGTGGTATATACATTACATGACGTTACCTTGCCAAAGGGAGCCACTCTCCTCCTCAGGCAGGGAAAAGGGTTCTTCCCCCCTTTGCTCAGGAAAACCACCCTCCTCAGCACGGAGCCAGGGCCCCTTGGGACACCGGGGGGGAGGGGGGGACTCCCTGCCCACAACCCCCAAAGCCCAGCCGGCTCTGGCCCCCTCCCCCCCCCCACGTCGCTTGGCCCAAGATGTCCCAGCCTCTCTCTGTGTCTCATCGGGTCCAGCCAGCCTCTCCCAAGCCATGCAGCAACCGGGGGGGCCCTGACGCCACCAGAGGGCCCTCCGACAAGCACCCCCATGAGCTTGCTACAGGCTTGGTCCCAAGCCGAATCCAGCTGCATCTCAGCTTCCCCGGGAACCAACTTGCTCAAGGCGATCTCTGCCTGGAAACGGTCCACCGGCTGCCCACCGTGTGCAGAGCAGGAGCCAAGAAGAGGCCAGATCCCAGGCCGGAAGACCAAGGGTCTGTCACGTTCAGCCAGGAGCCAGTCTGGCCTCTCCCACGAGTGGGGCCACGAGGCTGCTTTTCTCACTGTGGACTCAGAGAGACGGAGCAGCCCCTACCCCCTTCGAAAGCCCCCTTCTTCCGCCATGGACCTCACGTCAGCCATCCTGTCGACCGTGGTGCTGATGAGGAAGAGCGTGTTCACACTGATGTCCCGGACGTGGCTGTCCGTCAGCTCCTCAATCTCCAACGAATGTCTCCTGGGCGGCTGCGGGGACTGAACAAACGGGTTAGGCACACAGGGGCCACGCGAGGGGAAAAGGCACACCACCCGCCGTCCACAAGGCCCTCCCAAAAGCCAGCCAGTCCTTCAAAGCGAACTGTCCCCACGGTGGCCCGCCTCGGAGCCACTAAATCCTGTGTTCATCCCACTCCGGACACGTGAGAAGGCCCCGCGCGGGGCTCTACCACCCTTTGCAGGGCTGGTCCCTGAAAACCTGCCAACCCTCCCAGGAGGTCTCCGCTCCGTCCGCCAAGCCAGGACTGGAGGGGGTTAAACAAGGGGCTGAGCTATTAGTCTGGCAGCACCCAGGGGGACCTGCCGGCTCCTCGGTGGGGGAACCTGGACCGTGGGCTTTGGCCCCATCCCACCTCCGGCAGAGGCTCCCTGACCGAAGCCTCACCTGGCCAACAGGAAGAGCGCACTGGCGGACCAGGAACTCAATCAAGGCTTCTCCGCCCGGCTGCTCCAGGTACCCGTGGT
Organism: Intellagama lesueurii; assembly: GCA_037013535.1. Taxonomy (NCBI): domain Eukaryota; kingdom Metazoa; phylum Chordata; class Lepidosauria; order Squamata; family Agamidae; genus Intellagama; species Intellagama lesueurii. The sequence continues at coordinate 38,179 of JBAJHW010000170.1, read as the reverse complement.
GGGCCATGGCGCTGATCACGTGGACCACAGCCCGCTTGACCTGCGGGGGTGGGGAGGGAAAAGAGGGAGGTTGCTAGGGTCCGGTGGCTGGCATCACCCACCCACCCCAGGCAGAAGAGAGCACAGGAGCCCCGGCCCCTCCTCCCCTTGAGACGTCCAGGCCCAGCGCACGCTGGAAAGGTCCACCTCTTCCTACAGCTACCTGTCTACACCGGGGGGGGGGGGGGCTGCTAGGCCCCTATTTTTATTTCCCCAGCATCAGCCAAGACCTTGCGAAGCAGCCGCTACAGTGATCTTAATCCACCTCCTCTCATTCTGCTCTCTTTCACCCGAAACCTCTTCCTCTGCTTGGCCTCAGAAGGGACGGCCCCAAAGGGGCTGCTAAAGCAAAAGCCAAGCGAGCTGCTTCTAGACCGCCCTGTAGCGCTTCAAGCACCCCTCTCTGGGCGGTTTGCAAGTGAATTATGCAGGCGACACATACATTCTCACCCCCCGCGAGCGGAGTACTCATTTTACCAACCTCGGAAGGATAGAGGGCCGAGGCAACCTGGAGCCGGCCACCTGGGATTGAACCTCCAGGTCGTGAGCACAGTTTTGGCTGCAGAGTACAGCCGTTTTACCCACTGCGCCACGAGGCTGACCAGAGGATCAGAACAGGACCGAAACGCAGCAGATGGAGACAGTGCGTCCTCACACCTGTGTGCCGTCCGGCTGCTCTGGGACAGAAGGGTGAGCAGAGCAAGGGAACACCCGCTGACCCCTCCTAAGAGTGAGAGGCGCTCTCCCCTGGCGTTCCTCTCCCTCACAAGCCACAAACTCACAAGGACTCCCCAGGAAAGCCTCTCTTGACTCAGACTCGAACTCAGCCCCTTCGGCACGAGGGGAACACAGAACCATCTCGCCAGGGGACACAGGCGACAGGAGCTCGCTTACGCTCCGGGGATCCTCACAGAGGCTGGGCTAGAAAACCAGCTGAGAATGTGCCCCAGGGCCAGGCCAGAGCTTAGCCCAGAAGGCACTGAGCTGGGAGGAGGGAGAGAGGGCAGCCCCACACGCAGACCTCGGACAGATGGATGGATAGACGCGTGCGCGCGCACGCACACACACACACACAGACCCGACCCTCCACTCACTTTGTTGCTGTTGTCCTGCAGAGGCAGCTTCATGGCAGAAAGGATGAAGGGCTTCTTGATCTCCATCTGGGAGGCTGGGCAGAAGAGATGGAGGGAGAGGCAGAAGGGGGGGGGGGCTGCTGTGGGTCCAGGTGCCAGGCCAGGCTTGCCCACCCTGCCCTGCCCCTCTCCAAGTAGGAAGGGGGGAGCCGGGCAGACCCCCACCCGCACCAAGGTCCTCGAAGACTGCGCTCCTGAGCCTTCCTGGATTGGGGGGGGGCCAGGGGCGGGCGAGTCTGGCTTTGCCCAGCTCCTCGACCACCACCACCACCACCTCAAGGGGCAGTTCTTCCTCTGGCGCCAGAACAGACTGCCCCTCTCGGAAGTCCAGGCAGGGACCCAAAGAGCCAGGACGGCTGACAGAGTAGGAGAAGACCTTCCTTCCCGCCAGGACATCATCATGCAACCCTTTCACGTTCCTCAAACCCGCATGGCCTGGGCGCAACCACGGCCGGCCCTGGGGAGCGCCTGCCACCCTCTTCCCAAAGGAGAGGCAGGAGAACCCCAGCAGGGAGTCAACCCTGCACTGACGGCTGTTCTCAGCAAGAGGTGGGGGCAGCTTGCAGGGCAGCACCTGGTGGAAACAGCCCCCACCCACCGAGACCCTCCAAAGCCCGGCCAAACCGAGCTTTCCCCACTTGACGACACTGGGAACCCGGAGACAGGCCTGCGTTTTCCATGCAGCCTGGGAAGGAAGGTGCCTCCCCTCCCCGACAGGGAAACCGGAGGGAAGGCATTCCCGCTGAGGTGTGGGCCTGAGGTGTGATCCAGAACGCCCATTTTCCAGAGGGGACATCCTGGTCAGAGAGGCTGGGGAAGGACCAGGATGGACACGGCACCCTCTCCCTCCCTCCCTCCCTCCCGCCCGCCCGCCCCCTCACTTACAGGCGCTGTTGATGATCTGCCGCAGGATGGTCAGCATCCCCACCCGCGTCCTCTCATTGCCAGACTCCAGTTTTGGGAGCAGGAACCCCAACAAGCGGTCGGGGAACGACGTGGCTATGAGAGACAGAAGCCAAGAAGCTTGCCACTGGGACAGAGGAGGAGCAGGCCCAGCCCCTGCCCCACGAGCAGACCCTAACCACCCACCCACCCCTTCCCAGGCTCGTAAAGGCACCCAGGAGCGCCACACTTGGCATGGCCAACCAGCACCGTGTTCTCCTCGCTCCAGGGACCAGGGGTGGCAGAGTGGACCCCCCACTCAGAGGGAGGGCTCACAGCCAGCTCCCCCTCCCGCAAACAAACAAAGACACCCTGTGGGAGATGCACTATGGAAAAGCTCAGGGCCTGGAAGAGGCCAAAATTGCCCAGGTAAGTGGAGAAGCCTGGCCCTCGCAAAAACACGAGAAGGCCCTTGGCCTTCTCGTCAGGGTGGCCAAAGCCAGAGGAAGCCTCTGCAGAAGCCCTCAAGGGGGAAGAGGCAGGGAGCTCAGCCAAAAGAGATGCCCGCCCCGCCCCAGGAAGAGAGCAAGAGGGTTAGCCATGCTTTCACAGCCACCAAGCCTTTGTGGAAACACAGGGAGTGCCTGAGGAAAGGATGCGTCCCGACCCGGAGAGCTGCTGGTCAGCCAGCAGGACAGGGGCTCTCCTTCACCAGAGGTTCTTCAGCCGAGGCTGGACGGTCAAGTGTCAGGGTTGGACTTCCTGTTTCTTTGCAGGAACTGAGCTGGACCCTCCTTGGCGCCCCAGCCAGCGGTACGATTGTATGATTCTATGGAAGACTCTAAAAAGTCCCAGACTAAACCAAGGAATGAGCGAGCGACCGAGAATCGACCGCAGAACACGCACAGCGTGCCAAAAGGACCCCCAGATCTGGGAGAGGCAGGAAGCTCCGTGTGGCCAAGGACCAAAACCCCCAGGGCGGGTGCGACAGGAGCCTTGGGACAGGGAAGACAGAGCCATCCACAAGGCGCTCCTTGCCTTTCTCTCAGCACATCTCATACACACATACAGACACGAGACAAGAGAAGCTAAGCATGCTGCTGCAGCAGGACCAGAGGCAAAGTACAAGGAGGAGTTCCCCTAAGCCAGTGGCGGCGAACCTTTTTGGCTCGTGTGCCCAAACTGAAAAGAAAAAAAAAACCAACCCCCAGTGGGCGGCGTGCCGCCGTGGTGGCGGTGGCAGCAGTGGCAGAACCGGAGGTGGCGGCGGAAGGGAGAATCCCGGGCATGGAGGTGCCTCGAGACCCCACTCCGGATCCGCCGCCAGCGCCAGCTGCTCCGGATCCGCCTGTCGAAGCGCCAGCACCGCGGCTGCAGCCACCTTCTCAGGTTTGGCTGCACGGAGGGGGGGGAGTAGCGATCCAGCGACTTAGGGCTCGCGTGCCTGCAGAAAGGGCTCTGCGTGCCAGCTGTGGCACGCCTGCCCTAGGTTTACCATCACTGCCCTCAGCCTTAGGGAGAACTTCCCGGCAGGAAGAGCTGTTCAGCAAAGGGATAAGGACCGGCAGAGATGGGCTGGGCTGGGCTCCCCTTCCTTGGAGGATGTGAAAAACAAGGGGATGGACAGTCGCCTGTCCGGACTGCTCTAGCAGTGGGTTTCCTGCCTCAGCGTGCACGTGTGTGTGTGTGGGGGGGGGGGGGGTTGGCTGTCCTCTGGCGATGTTTCTAACTCCGCAGTTCCCCAGCTCTGCTCTTCAGCTGCCTCCTGCCCTCACGTCTGGGGAGGTCAGCCTGCGGCAGGGACCCCCCCCCCAAGGAAGGGGGCTCGGTTCCAAGAGCTCCCTTTGCCGGAAGGCTGTGGTGACGGCCCCTCCGCTGAGCCCCAGCACCCTCTTGTTGTCCAGCCCAGCCCATCCACAGCCCCCCACCCTGCGCCCCCCGCCCCCTGTGCGTTGGCCAGTGGAGGGAGCCCCTCCAGACACCCCAGGCCACCAGCCAGAGGGCCACAAGGGCCACGGTGGAGAATCACACCCAGGACACAGGCAACCACAAATCAGGCCACAGCTAAGAACCCTCTGGATCATCTTAACACAGGCCAAAAAAAAAAAAAAAAACCATCAACGACAGGGAAAGGTGGCACCTGTTTTTCACTAGCAGGCAAAGCAGCAAACAGGGCCTGGCCCCACAAGCATGGTTAGACAAACCCTCCCCACCCCAGACCCCCTACGCACACACACTCAGTTAGGGCACAATGATGGGAGAACCCACAGAGCCTGGATCAAACCCCGTCTCCTGGCCCAACAGCCCTGCCAGTTTGTCACACAGAACGCAGTGCCCACCCTCACCCCAGCCCAGCCCCCCCCCCACCAGCCCCCCCTTGCCGGGCTCTTACCCAGCACAGTGAAGCAGCGAAGGACCTCGTTGTGGTTCTTCAAAGGGACCGGCAGGGACGAATCCAGAGGGGCACAGATCTGCTCGTGGGAGGGTATGAAAGAGAGAGGTAGAGACGGGCCGGACGGGAGCCTTTATTCAGGGCCTTTTCCTGCCACCCCTCCTCTAAGGAGCCAAACGCCTCTCTCTCCACCCCTAGTTCCATTTTACGCCAAGAGCAACCCTTTGAGGTGGAACCGCTCAGTCCATGGGCAGCGGCCACGGAGAGGAGACCTCCCTGGCAAGGCTCACGGTGGAGGGCTAGGGACTCTGAATCCGGGACCCCAGACCCCACTTCAGTCTCCCCTCTCCCCAGTATGGTCCATGTTCTCTCCAGGGTTACGATGCTGTTTTCCCAGGATTCCCCAGACAAGCCCCTGAGAGGAAGGAAGAACCCCCCCCCAAATGCCCCCGTCCCCCGCCATGTGAGCCTGGCCCTGACAGCTCAAAAGGTCTCTGGCCTCAAGCCCAGGCCAGACAGCCACCCAGGGCAATCACCGGCAAAGTTCGGGGGGGGGGGGAGGAGAGGCACGATCTTTCCTGGCAGCAATGCCAAGGTTTCAAATTTTGTATTTAAGAGTGTGTAAAAAATGACCAGGGAGGGTAGAGAAAAGCACATTTTGAAAACAAAAATGCATTCAAACCAAGGGCTAGGAAATTGCTTACTATAAGTCAATGCGAAACAACTGTTTTAAGTGCACCAAAACAATTAGCCAGCAAAGGCCAATGACTTCTAAACAATCCTCACAGCTGAATGGGTGAGTATCTTGGTTAAGACTTGTAACTAGGGAGATGACATAGACATGTCTGAGACTTGGCGCTCAGACCAGGTTCACTGCCTTTCTAGTACAATTTCAAAAATTGTTAGTCAAAACAAAAACGGTTATCTGGATAATGACAGCATGCTGGGTTGCAGATTACACCCATCAGAGTTGCAATATACGCAACAACACAATTTCCCATTGAAACAAGTACCCTCGGCTCTTTAAGCCTTTCGGCTCTTAGGAGTTGCAGAAAAGGTTTGTTTGTAGTTAGAAGGAAAGGAAAACAATTGGTAAGAGTTATAAATATGTGGAGTTAGGACACACAAAAACAAGGCATTCACCTCATCCTAACCAGATGGTCTTGCACTGCATTTCCACACACCAGATATCCACAAAATTTGTGCAGCAGAGCAACTGGACACAGAGACAACTCACAACCACCATGAATTTTCTTCCATAGATTTTAGCTGGCTTGGCTGGGTGAGAACATTATTTAATAATCTCAGCCCAGCCAAAAAAAAAGGGGGATGGGAGAGACGTCCTGGGTGCCTGGAAGGAAATGTCCACCTGGTCCCCAGACTTCCTGCTCACTTATGCCAGCTTCCAAGTCTCCACATTGGGCAAAGGCCCAGCGGGAGAGATGCTAGCATCTCCGGCCTCAGAACCCATCACACAAGACTCGGCTTCCCGGGTGCAGGAGAGAAAAGGCCAACCGGCCAAACCCACAGCCCTCACCCGTTGTACCTGGAGCTGCAGCACGCCGAGGAGGGGGTCCAGCTGCACGTCCAGAGCTCGGCTGCCAATGTTGACGGAAGCCTCCAGAATCTGACACAAACTCTGTCCCAAGAGACACACAGTCACAGCGGGTTAGTGCCCCCCCCTCCTGGGAAGGGGCAGGCCAGGATGCTTGCATGTGCTACGCCTACGGGCCACCTTCTACCACAGCCGCGGGGCCGAGGAGGAGCCCTTCCAGGTAATTTGACCTGATCCGGACGTGGGACTCACGGTTTGTGGGGGGCTCATCCGCAACTCGGCCAATTGCTTCCACTAGAGAGCGTGTCAGGATTAGAGCTCCCCACCCCCACCCCGCACCCTCTCCCTCCTCCTCTGCCTCCTGCCCCTTCCCCCTCAGGCAGCTCAGGGACGTGGCCAGCCACAGCTTCCACGGCGACAGCACCGGCAGCTCAAGGCCTTTGGGGTGAGGCAGCCCAGCGGCATCCCTCCCGCCATGGCTCTTCTTCAAGGTCCCTCAGGTCACAGACCTGCCCCTCCCCTGCTGTACACCACCCCCCACTTTTTCTTCGGCTCACCCTTGGCGACCCCCCTCCATCCACACACACACACACCTTTCCTGTGCCTGAGCAGCAAAGTTGCCCCTCCCACCTCGTGCCCCCCCCCCTTTGGCCCTCAAGCAAAGCCCTCCCCAACCTCACCGTCTTGGCTTCCACACCACCCCTTGGCAGACACACACACACACACACGCCCCACCGGCCTTTCTCCGTCCAGGGACATAGCACCTTGCGGGTGCCAGGATCCAACCGGACGTGCTTGCCCACCTTCCAGGCTCTGACGTGGGAGGGGGGGATCAGGATGTCTGACTCGCCACCAAGACCCGCTTTCTCCCGATGCTGAAAGCTGCTGGGGCAGTTGGGGACATGGGGGCGTCCCGCAGCCTGAGGAGCTTTGGCGACAGCGGTCAGAGGAGACGGGCACCAACCCACCCGCCTCCGAGGGACAGACACATCCCACTGTGCCCCCCAGGCCCACCTTAGAGACATAGTAGGCCTCGGCCGGCTTCCGGTAGAGGGCCAGGATGCCAGGGAGGAGACGTGGCAGCTGCTCCTCCAGCTTCTCGCTGGGCAGGAGGTGGCTCATGGGCCCCAGGGCCTCCACCACAGCCAGCCTCAGCTGCGGGCAGAGAAGGAAGGGGTCAGGACCCGCCGAGGGGCCACCGCCTACCAGTCAAGAGAAGGCCGCCCAGCCCGCGCTCGGGGCCCTCTGCCCCAGACCAGGGGAAGACCCGCCAAGGCAGGGGTGGGCAAAGCAGCCCCTGGGGTAGGCGTGGCCAGGCTGCAATTGCCTCCAGCCCCATAATGCACAGCTGGGGAGGGGGCGGGAATGATGGAAGCTGTGGTTCAGCACACACACACACCGAGGAAAACAGCCCAATGCGCCCCCCCCCCCCGCATTATGAGCAACCTTTTCACAGCCTCCCCCTCGAGAAACAAAGGCAGGAAGAGAAGCCAAGCAGCCCCACCCTGGAAACCAGCACCACAGGGCAGGGGGCAGGGAGGAACGCTGCCCCCCCCCTCAGGCTCCACATCAGTCCCAGCAAGTGCCTTCGCCCAACTGGCAGTAGCCACACGGGCGGTCCGTCTCAGCGCTGAGCCCCTTCCTCCAACCCCTAGAAGCCGCCCACCGGATTCCCCCCCCCCAAACGGGGTGAGCGTTGGGGAGATGCTGCAGGCAGGGCAGCTGCAAGCGCCCAGATCTGGCTGTTCTGCCTGCCACCAACATCCACCCACCCACCCACCCCGAGGCCCGGCTTCCACTGTGCCTGGATCTCCTCTGACTCTGGTCCCGCCTGGGCCAAGGGCTCCCCCGACCCTCCGCCTTTTTTTGCTCTCGCCCAGTCTTAGAAAGAAAAGAGAGAGCAGCCACCATCCAGGTTTCCTCCTGGAGGTCCGCCGGGGACGGCCCGAGACAGGCTTTGTGGCAACGGGAGGACACGCGCGCACAAGGGGAACAAGAGGGGCCTGTGGCTGAAAACCACCTTGCATGCCATGTAGGGAAAGGCCATCAGCCCTGGAAGTGACAAAAGCCAGCCAGCCAGCCGGCCTGCCTGCCCCCCCCCCCACCCCCGGCAGAGTCATCCCAGGGTTCTCTGCATGGGCAGACCAGTGAGGGGGGGGGGCTGTCCACTCCACCCACCCCCAGGTCTCCAACGCCCACCTTGGCCTCCCGGCTCTGCAGCCAGCTGTTGAAAAGCACTTCGTAGGCACTGAAGATCTCGCTGGAGAAGGTGTCGCGCCTCACCGTGGGATCCGGCGCCTTGTCCAGGTTCGCCAGGTACTCCTGGATGCTCTCACTGAAGGACTGTAAGGCTACGGGACAGAGAGCAGGCCGCTCACCTCTACGGAGCCCAGGTCCCCAAACGCCACCTGACGGGCCAGAGCTTCTGATCGAGAGGAGAAGAACTGGGACCCTTTCGGGCTCCGGCTCAAGGCTGGGTTCTGCGCAGCGGCTGCACGGGGGCAGCCCTCTCTCTCTCTCTCCCCCCCCCCCGCCACGCAGCCCCCTGCTCCCAAAGAGGCCCACGCAACCCCCAAGGCCCAGCACAGCCATGAAAGGAGAGGGGCATCCCTTACCGTAGCAGAAGACCGACCGCAGGCTGTCATGTTTGGCCATCGACAGCATGGGCAGCATCGTCCCCAGGATGGAGTTCAGGAAAGGCACCATCCCAAACACTGGCCGGGGGAGAGGGAGAGGAAGAGGAGGAGGAGGAGGAGGAAGAAAAGGGGAGGCTGAGACCCCGGCCCTTTCCCCTGGCAGAGGTTCGACTAGGGAAGCCGCCTGCCTTTTCCCTTCCCCCAGAGCAACGGGGCGCCCCCTCGGAGGTGGGCCAGTGCACCCGAGGGGCTGTCCCCTCGGCCCCCATCCTTCTGCTCCAAGCTGTTCCCCTCTCCCATTAAGGCAGAGGACTCCACACACACCCTTTGCCCCCGGAAGCCCCACATCGTCTTATCGCTGCCGGGGTCGCTGAGGTGCCTCTGGAGCCAAGAAGGGTCAGTACAGCAGCGCACTGGGCTCACACACGGGGCAGGACGCCACCGCAGCCAGCAGGTTGCCCCCGTCCCCCAGCTCTGCCCACCTTCTGCTGCCCACACGGGGAGGGCCTCTCCCCCCCCACCCACCCACCCCATCACCAGGGAAAGCTGGCAGGGGCCCAGAGACTACCCTGGGAGGTCGTTGTGGTTCCCCCCCCCTCTCTTTCCACACGAGGCACGTCGGCCCCCACCAGACCGGCACCCCTTCCTCTTAGCTGGGACGCAGGAGGGGAGCAGCCACCTACCGTTGGCCACAGAGAGGTTGGCAAACGTCTGCACGACAAAGGAGTGAGGCAGGATGCCCGGCTGGAACTTGGTCAGCACCTCCTCCATCACCCGGTTGATGAAGCGCCTCCCGACGGCCACCAGGACGTTGCTGGCCGCCTGCTGCCAGTCGTGAACCACCTCCTGCGTCCGGGAAAGAGGCAGCCCTCACACGCACGCCCGCACGCCAGCCTCTTCGGCTCCCATGCCCTCGATGGTGGTGGGGCACACCTGCAGGCCTGCCAGCCTTAGAGCGGCCTCCCCAGTCAGGGCTGAGGGGACTTGGAAGGCGGGCGGGCGGGGGCCACCCATCCAGCCGCCGAGAACCAAAAGCAGGAACAACCCCCCCACACACACACATACACATACGGTTCAACCCCTGCCTTGGCAACCAGAGCCAAATGGAGCTTCCCCAGGACAGCTTTCGGGGGAGGAGCCCTACCCAAAAAGTCTGTTACGCCTGCCTGTTAAAAGAGGAGCTGCCCCAGCCCAACCTGCCGTCCCTCCCTCCGTCCGTAAGAGAGAGAGAGAGAGAGAGAGTGTCTTTGGGGGGGGGGGGCAGTCAAGTTGGAGCCAACTTATAGTGGCTTTAATTGGGGTTTCAAGGTTTAGTGAGCGCTCTAAGGAGTGGTTTTCATAGAATCAGAGAATCATGGACTTCGAAGGGTCCATCGGGTCCGACCCCCACTCAAGGCAGGAACCCCAATCCAAGTCGACCCGAGAGAAGGTGGTCCAATGATCTCTCGAAGGCCTCCAGGATTTCAGCGCTCACCACCTCCCAAAGTCACTGGTTCTGTCGCCGCACCTGCTGTTTTACCAGCTCCACACACACGCCCGGCGAGCTTTCACAGCCACGACGAAGCCCTACCTTGGATTTGGTCATTTCGTTGGACGCCAGGAAGATGACGATGCTCGCGGTTCTTTTGTCCAAGCGGGGCAGGCTGTTCCTCACCACAGCTTCCATGGCCCTCAGGATGATGATACGATGGGGGTAAGCCAGCTGGGAGGGAGGGAGGAAGGGAGAAAGGTGGGAGCCTGCCCTGCCCCCCCCCCTCCCAGGAGGCAGCCTCCACCCAGGTGGTCTCCTGCACAAGGTTCCCAAAAAAGACCAGGACCCGTCTCTGCCCCAGATCCCAGGGCCCAGGCTTTGCGGGGGGGGGGGGGGAAGATGGGAGGGGGTTAATACCGCTTGTGCATCAGGGTGGGGGACGCCCAGCCCTCGGCAAGAGAGGCCCTTTCCCCCAAGCTCCGCTCCTCTCGCCTGCCAGGCCTGCAGCCCCTACACCCGAGTTGCTCCTTCCCATCCCCAAACCCTATTCACCGTCTCTCAGCCACCACACGCCCTTCTCCCCGATTCTCCTCCGCCCCCCCCCCCCCCGGCCGGAGACAAGGTGGGAGCGCACAGGCGGGGCCGGCGCGGTGGCTACCCTGGCCCACCATTACCTTGTCATGCTGCCGCAAATACTCCTCGCAGGCGTTTAAGATCTCTTCCGGCTCAGCCCCTCCCAAGTAACACAGCGCGCTGAAGATCTGCTCATGGACCAGCGGATCTTTATCTGTCGTGGCATCCATCAGAGTGGTGGCCAGCCCTGGAGGAGATCGCAGGAAAGGTGCGCAGGTGTGTCCCCCAAGCCATTCCCAGTCAAACCCCCTACGCCCTCCTCCTCCCACCCCCAGCCGCACAAAAAGGGTCTTGTGTCCCAAGGCAGCCAGCGCCACTCCGGGGGCTCTTCCTACCCCCCCTACCCTTCCCAAAGAATCCCCCAGAAGCCCCAGTCCAGCCTCTCTCCAGCTCCAGGGCATGCTCAAGAGTGCCAAGAGAGAGTCTGCCTCGGTCCTCGCTCTGTCTGGGGCAAGGGGGGGGGGGGCTAGGCAGGACTTGGCAGAGCCCCCAGACTCAAGGCTTACTTCACTCTGCCAAGATTACTTCCTTGGCTCATTACAACCGGAGAGGAGAGCACCTTAAGCCCCACCCGTGCGTCTCCTCCCATCCAGACTGCCCTACTGCCTGCTCGTGCTGAGGGTGGGGGGGGGGTCGCTCAACAAACCATGACCTAACGAGGACCCTTCAGTTGTGGGGCAGAGAGGAGCCTTCCGGGGTGGAGCAACGTCGAAGTGGTGGAACTCTTTCCCTACCGAGACTGAGGTAAGTGCCCCACAGGACGGGTCTTTCGCCCATGAAGAGGCACTCGTCTGCTCAGGCACTTTTCCTAATCACTAACCTCGTTACACAGAAAAGAGTGACTTTCACGATCACAACAAAGTCCTGCTTTATTTTCATCAACAAAAATAAGGAAAAGAAAAAGGTGACAGAAATATGGGGTCGGAACCCCAAAGTCAGCTTTTCAGCAACTCTCCCAAAAGAGACAAAGAGAACCATTACATTGATTCGATCTGGATTCCTGTATCGAGCCGAGGGTTGGACTTGGTAGCCTCATAGGCCCCTTTCAACTTCACTCTTCTATGATTCCTAGGATTAGCCAGTGCAAAGAAATAGAGAACAAAAGGGAAAAACAAAAGATCTCTTCCAGAAGATCAAAGAAATCAAATGGAAATTCAAGCCGAATGACCAAGAGGGAAGCACACTCTCTGACCAGGAGAAAATCAAGAAAAGGTGGAAACACTATACTGAAGAGATGCAGGAATCAAACAGTCATTAGAAAAAGAAACCTAAGATGAAGAACCCACCACTTTGGAAAGTGAAGTGAAAGCTGCTCTGAAAGCACTCAGAAGAAATAAATCATCAGGGGTAGGTAGAATATCAATAGAAGTATTCCAGCCATTACATGTCAATCTCCAAAGACAGAGACACCAAGCAGTACAGTACCTCTGGGTCTACTGCATGCATGCATGCAAGCAAAGCAATGCTCAGGGTGTTGCAACAAAGACTTTTGCCCTACAGGGAGTGAGAAGTACTTGTCACATGTTGGGATCCATTCAGTCTGTGCTTACTGCAAAGCCTCTGACTGTGTAGATCATGAGAGACGGGTGTGCCTCAGCACAGACGAGGGTGTATTTTATCTTCCTATCCATTCAATCTACATGCATGCCATATCATACTGAAATCTGAACTAGACTCACCACACTTTGAACACTTTTGATTTTTTGTTTTCCTGTCAGCTATCTTTGCTATTTAGCTTTCACATCCAGACATAGTGATTGGGAATGCTACAACGTGGAGGGACCTTGGCCTTGATTTCCAGTGGCACATCCTTCTTTTTCCTCACTTTTAATTTTTGCACATTGAACATGGAGAAAAATCTTTGGAAAAGACAATAATGCTGGGGAAAGGGGAAAGCAACAGGAAGAGAAAAAGGCCAAAGAGAAGAGGGATTCACTCCATCAAGGAAGCCACCGTCTTGAGTCTACAAAAGCTAAGCAGGGCTGCTGAGGAAAGGATGTTTCAGAGGTCACTCATTCATAGGGGCGTCAGAAGTCAGAGGTCACTTGAGGCACAAGACACATACCCTTGCATTTCCAGAACGTCTCAGCCCTTATTGCCAGCACCCACCCAGAGCCACCACGGCTCTTCTCCTCCAGAGCACACCCCTGGCGGTACTAGAGAAGCAAGCTCCTGCCACCGGGTGGATTTCACTGCCCAGTGCCTCTGGATGTCCAGCAGGACACTGGACTGAGGATGGGTCTCTGGGCAGGCCAGGAGGGTCACCACCTTGAGGGTCACAGAGGTGCCCAGGCTGCCCCTCACCAGCCACCCAGACCCCTGGCTCTCCTCTTAACCCAACTCTTGAGCTACAGCTCTAAGCAGGAGGACTGTTGTGCTCTGTGGCTTTAAATGCATTTTAATACTGATCTCAGTTACCATTTTAATATAACACTTGTTTAATTCTTTTCTTAATATTTGTACACCTACTGTTTGCATGACATAAGCCGCCTTGGGTCCTTTTTGGGGAGAAAAGCGGGATAGAAATATTTTAAATAAAGAGATAACTTGGAGCACTCCTGGAGCGTGCTGAAGGGCTGGTGCTGCTGATGCTGCCGGTGGCCTTAGCCAGACTTCCAGCTGCCCGGTCTGTTATGCCCCACAGGCCAAGGCAGGTCGGGATCCAGCCAATGAGAAACCAGGCTATCAGCTGACCTGAGCAGCCTTCCTGCTGCTGGAGCCTGGGGGAGAGTAAAGGAGCCACGGGTGTAAGGAAGGGGCATGGGCTAGGCGGAAAAGACAAGGTCAGAGGTGGGCCAGCCACCCCCTCGGAGGGACAGGCAAATGGCCCATGGGAGCCCAGGCTAGCCATGCCAGCTCTGCCCCGCAAGATTTAGGAAAGGGGGATCAAGAGGAAGCAGTCCCGAGAACGCTGCCCCCACCCCCCCACCCACCCCATCAGTGGCCCCAGCCCTTGACCCCTCTCCCCGAAAGAGGTTAACTACCAGGAGAAAGGAAAGGCTGCAGATGAAACCCAGCAAGACTGTGTGTGGCTAAAAGGTCACAAGCGCTAATCAGCTCATTAAAGAACAGAAAGCCGTTCATGTCCTCCGCGGGGAGATCCAGTCTCAGATTCCCCCAGCCAGGAGGCTGAAGCAGAGGCTGAGCACCCACCCCTCCAGCCCCGATTCTTACAGAAAGGTTCACCCGCAGCCACGCAGTGTGTGACCCACATTGACCAAGGGACCCACCGCCTGCCCACCCAACCGCCAGACCCTCCTGTTCTCTCATAGGTGAAGGAAAGGGCCTGACATGAGCCACAGTCCACAGAAGGCCTAGGCAGGAAGGGGGACCGGCGGCCGGCTGACTGCAGCCGGCTGACCGCCACCAAATGAATACAGCCAGCAGTTCCGAAGACAGAAGGTGGCAAGGGGGGGGGGGGTCACAAGCCGCCTCCTGCAAAAAGGAAGGGGCTGGATCCTGTTTGTCCGCAGCTGAGGGGTATACCATTCCCAACTGCCCCGGCCGTAGTATAAGCACCTGCAGCGTTCTGTTTCTAAACATTAGGGGAAAAAAGAGACCGAGGCAGGAATTGCTTACATGCTGAGCAAGCATTCTCCACTTGCACTGCAGAGAGCTCAGCATAACCTCATTCAGTCTCTGGGCTCTGCATTTATTAAGGAAAAGGACAAAAAAATAATTTTTAAAAAATAAAAAATCAGACGGGCCAGGTATTCCTGGATAGCCTTGCCTTGCGTGTCTAGCCCTCTCGGACAAATACTTGTCCCCCGTGCTTTAACCATTCTCTCCCTGGTCAAGATCCTCACGCTTGCCTCTCAGCATCTGCCTCCACCTTTCTCTCTCTCTCTCTCTGTCTTCGTGAAGCACCAAAGATGGAGAAGGACTTTGGGGGAATTACTCCCCCCACTCCTGAGCAAGCAACATTTCTCATTATACGCTCAAATTCCAGTTCAATAGAGAGCATTCACTGGATGGCTTAGCAGGGCAAAGCACAAGCAGGGTCAACTGCCTGCCCCCCACCCTGGCCCAGTATCATTCCCCCCAGCAAAATAATTAGATCCCATTATGTTTTGCAAGTCCCTGGTGCCTCCCCCTTTCCAGTTTCAGGACAATTTGGGGTGGGGGCAACAATGAAGAGCAACAGCACATAACAGACCCAGAGTAGCCCGGCCAAGGTTCACACAGGTGGCAGTGGGGTCACCTGCTGACTAAGAAACCACAGGTCAAGTTTCAGTACACACACTGGTCTGTTGTCACAGGGGCACAACCCAGAGTTTGCAGGACATCACAGGGCATAATCGGCGCTTAGCTTTGGACTTGGGGGAGGGGGATGTTGATAGTTAACACAACTCAAAGAGGCTTTTTAAAGGCAGGCCTGCACTTGAGGAAAGAGCTGAGGAGTAGATAAGGGATCAGGCATGCAGACAGACAAGAGTTACCAAATGCCACACTTGCAGGGCCCCAGAGATGATCAGCCCACTCATCAGAGCCCGTTCACTTTCACGGAGCTACAGGAAAAGCTTCCAATGGCAAGCACGAAATGGCTTGGCCTAGCCCAGGACAAAAGCCAGACCCTGCGACGGGTGGACCCCCAAAGATGGGGGTGGTGACCATTCCATCCCAAGGAAGGGAAAGGAGGGAAAACAGTCACAGAAAACCATAAATAAATTTGCAGATATGCCCCAGGGCCTCTGCTCATGGAAGAAAAACACAGGAAACACCCATGGGCTAGGATGGAACACGTCTCCATCATTTCTTCCTCCAACGACTGCATTGATAAAAAGGATTCCGTATCCTCAGATCCATAAAACCTGATGCTACCATCACAAGCACAACCTGGACCATTCTATCAAAGACGCAACAAGGGGAAGCTCCTAAATTCAATGTTTTTTACGATGAACCAATGAGAAGAATCTAAACTGCAACGAAGGATGGGCAGAAGGAAGAGGGTACCAATCCACGTCCCATCAAAGCCACAGAACGATGGAAACATTTATCCCCACACACCCCATCCCCTGCCCAGCAGCTGCTGGGAAATTTCCCTCTCTTAACCTATCGTCTATGTTTTCCTTTTGCCCCCCCCCTCCTGATTAGAAAAACGTGACCTATCGGTACAGCTCTGGGACCTCTTTCCAGCAGACACACCTGGAAACCAAACCTCAAGCTCAGACTGTAAGGCCACCTGTAATGGCGTAACTCCAGCCTGGCTTATTCCTGAGTCCTTCCCATAGAGCACCTGATTGATATTCAGGAGGCACATGCAGACCTAAGCTGCATTCTATCTATCACCTTCTCGCTCTGAACAGCGGTGGAGCTGAAGGGAAGCGCAGAGAAACATGGCAGCTCCTCCAGAAGGTTCAGAAATGGACAACACCATTCAAGGGAAATGACTGCCTGTAGGAATATAAATGAGGGGCTGTTCCCTGTTATTATTATAATCCAGAAGACTGACCAAGAAGAGCCACCCACTGCTGCCAGTCCGGGAGAGAAACAATGGAAAGAAGGAATCGAGTGGACCAGAGCAGGCGGCAGGTCCTGCTGCCCTAGAGACCTCTGGCTGGACAGAAGGGTTTCAGACCGGAGGGGAGGAGAAGGAGAGATTGCCAACCAGCCAGCGCCAAAGACCTGGACTGAGATTGGTCGCTATCAGAAGGCTTCACACACACACAGGATCTTAAGGCGAATTCCTGGGGACTGTCCAAAGCCCACAAACCCTCCTTCCCCCCAGAGGTGCCTCCCTCCCCCCATTATGCTGCCTAGTGCAAATCCCGCGATTTCGGAGAGTCCCCTTCGGCTGTGCTTACGCTTCACCCGTGACTCGGACATCTTCCCCCTCTTTGCTCCTCCAGCTCAGTGGTGCAAATCCTGCCGTTCAAAGTGCAAGGTTCCAGGAGGATGAAATTCGTCCCTGGCAGGGGTCCGGCCAGCCTCCTCCCTCTCCGCTTCCTTAGAGAAGCAAAAGCTGGGGGTCAGGACTGAGCTTCGGGGGGGCAGGACCAGAGTTCTCGCCCCAAAGCTCAAGGAACAGAGTGGTGGGGGGGGGGAAGGGGGCTCCAGGAGTCGGCCCCACTTCCAGGCACAGCGAAAGGCGTGAAACCAGGACAGGGCGATGCACTAGCTCTCCAAGTCTCCAGCCATTTCCCGACGAGAAGTAAGGGGGGGTCCCTTCCAGCTCAGGGCGCCTTCCCAAGGAAGCCTCGGAGAAGCCAAGAGGGGAGCTCCCGGGTGCCGGAGCCGCCGCGGCCTTTTTTCCTTCTCGCCCGGCCTAGGAAGAAAACAACAGGTCTTAAGAGAGAGCGGAGCACATGCTTTCCGGACAAGAGGGTCAGGTGACGACAAACCCAACGCGGAGGAGGAACGGTCGCTGTTCTTCAAAACACAACCCTAGTCCCAAAAAGCAGCCCCGACACCCGGCCCTTCCTGTCCCCCCCCCCCCGGAGCTTTCGGGGTCCCTTCTGTGATCGAGACCAGGAACGACCCTTCGACAGCCATGCCACCCGCACAGAGGTGGGCACGCTCCCCCCCCTCGCCCGTCCCCTTTTGCCACTTCCGCTCAAGAGGCACCAGAGAAGCAAAACGCAGCCCCCAAGAGCCTGGACTTGGCTGAGGATGTTGCATTCATTAACCGCACTTGGTTTTTCTCTTGCTTTTTTTTTTTTTTTTTTAAAGGGAGCTCCCTCTATGAGAGGCTGAGAAGAGGGTGGCCCTACTCGGAGAGTCAAACCCAAGAAAGAAGGGCCCCGCCACGCCCGGGGGGGGGGGGGTCCCGGACAGCACACCTCAGGGAGGGCAGGGCAGGAGCACACACACCCCCTTCCTCGCCAGGTGCAGAGCCCCTTCCTCGCACCCCGGAAGCCAGCGGCCCTGAGCTCTCCCTCCCCCCCCCCTTGCTCCCAGGGCTGAGCCCCGGCAGTCCTGACCGCAGCCCCCTGCCCCCCCCCACACCGCCCCGACCCCACCCCCCACCCCCCAGCAGGACGCGAGCCTGGCCCTAAGAAGCCCCCCCCCCCCCAAATTCCGGGCTCGGTACCAAGGGCCGCGGGGGGGGGGACGGGTTGGCTGAAGAAAAGCCCCTCGGGCGTCGGCGTCGCTTGCCACCGCCCCCCCCCCGCGACCTCGCAGCCGCCCGGGGGGACTCCGGCCTGGGCGCCACCCACCCACCCACCCACCCCCCGGCGGCAGCGAAGGCCCCGCCCGGGCGAGACCTCCGAAGGCCGCCGCCCCCCCCCCCCCGGCCGGAGAGAGGGAAGGAAGGAGGCGCTGCCCCCCCTTCCTCTTCCTCTTCCTCTTCCTCCTCCTCCTCCCCCGGGAAGGCACCCACCGCGGGAGGGGGGCTCCACGGGGGCGGGGGGCCCGAGGGCCCAGGGGCGGGGAGGGAGGGAGGGGGGCCCTTCTGCGCCGGGGGCGGCCAAGGTGGGGGGGGTGGTCTGGGGGGACCCGGTACGGACCCTCCGGGCGGGGACAGGCGCCTCTCTCAAGCAGCAAGGGGGGGTCCCCCGCCCCATGGAGAGGGACGGGCAGCGGGGGGGGCACGAGGGGCCGCTCACCTGCTCCAGGTAATGCTTCGGCGTGTGGGGGGGGGGGAGCGAGAGGGGGCGGAGCCGCTTCCGGGTATTTATGGCCCCGCCCTCACCTGCCCGCGCGCCCGGGGGGCGGGGTTCCCGGCCCCGCCCCCGCCCCGCCCCTTTCTGCCTGCGAGAGGGCAGCGCGAAGGGCGATCCTCGAGCGGGGCGGACGGGGGGGGGCAAGAGGGACTCTCGGGGTGGGGGTGGGGGTGGGTGGGGCGCCCCCGGCTCTCCCTCCCTCCCTCCCTCCCTCCCTCAGCCGAAGCCCCCACCCGCAAGGAAAGGGACGCGAAGGCGCCCCGGGACCGCCCTGGGAGCTCGGAGGGTCCCTCCCGCGGCCCCGCCCCTTTCCACCGCGCAGGGCGGGGGCCCGCTGCGGGAGGGCAGCCCTGCGCACGCGCCCAGGGGAGGGGCGGGGCGGGGCTGAGGAGGGCGGCTGGCGCGCGCCTGGTCTGGTGACGGGCCGTTGGGGAGGGAGGGAGGGAGGGGCGCCGGGGCCGCGGGAATTCTGGGAACTGTAGTCCGAGCAGGCGCGCGCGCGCACCCACCGACCCGCCGAAGGTCGGAAGTGCCAGAAGCGCCCTCTGGCTGGGAGGAGGGGAAACAGTGGGTCGCTGACCCGGATCGGCACGTCTGAACGCGTCACGCGCAGCGGCCCCTTTCGCGGGAGGCGGCGGGAGGGCGGGCTGGCCTCTCTCGGCTGGAGGCCCCCCCCCCCCCGGAGACCCCGCTTTGACGAGCGGCGGGGGGGTGGATGGGGGTCCAGGCTTGCCTTGGCCGGCACGTCGGGATCCAAGGCAGGGCAGGCCGCCGAGCCCCGCTCCCAAGCCCGCCAGGAAGGGGCGGCCTGTGGAACTCCCCGCCACTGCCCGCCAGGGGGCTTGGCCAGGGGGCGGGAGAGGAGGAGCCCGGCCCGCTGGACTCCAGGCACGCGCCGGTTTCAGAGTTCAGCTCCACCACCAGCGGAGGGTCAAGGGTGCTCAAGGGCGGCGGGGGTTCTGCAGCGGGAGGCGGCCTGCCCTCCAGCCCCCTCCTCCTCCTCAGCCGCCCCTCCGAGCCGCCCCTCCGGTCTGAGCCTGCTCAGAGAAGACACACAGACAAACCACAACCACCCCCCCCCCCCAATTCGCTTCCCATCAGACCTGGAAAGAGCAAGGACCGGAGGCCGGCCGGCCGGCCCAGCTGCCCCTTGGTTCGGCCGGGAAGGGGCCCGCCTGCAGACCAGGTGTCTGAGGTTGAAGCGGACTCAGGGGCTGACCCCCATGAAAAGGGATGGCATGAATGAGCCACGACCGAGTTACCCAGTGGCCAATCTTGCACCAGCTCCCCCCCCCCCGGGGGTAGGGGCTCCCACCCTCCTTCCAGGATGAGGAGCACCCCCTGCGCTGGGGAACCCATCTAGGCCTAACCATATGGCCAGGCTCCGGGTTCTACTGGCATTTGTTTTCTGTCACACACACACACACAAAAATTCTGGGTTCAACCCTGTCTTGATCTCTTGTGTCGTTTGGTGTTGGGGGGGCCTGTGCCGGTGGAGCACTCACGGCGGAGAGCAGCTCTGGGGTGGGGGGGGGGAGGTTAAGGTGACCGAGAGAGGGGTGGGTGGCCAGGGTGCGCTCGAACCTAAGAAGCCTGCGTTCACATTCCCAGTGAGCGGTGACACTCCCTGGTTTCTTACACGCCTAAGCCTACTTCCCCAGGTGGTTGTGTGACGACACACTTTACTGTCCGCTGCGTTGTGCGTACGGAGACTCTGGCTTAGGGGCCTAGATGGAGGGGGTCACCCACCTGAGTTCAGTGATTCTCCCCCCCCCCCCCAAGACCTTGCTCTCTGTGCTGTGAAGCAGTTTGGGGCGCTGTTTCACTCCCAACGGCCGGGCCACCGCGGACTGGTGAGGATGCAGGGCTGAGAAGGACGGGGAGCCCCAGCGGCGTCGGCCCCGCCCACCCCCTTCCTGAGGCCAGAGGTTCTAAAACTGCTTGTTACGCTTCGGTTCTAGAACGGAGCCGCTGGAGCCCTTGATCGGCCTCCATCACTGTGGAAACTCTTCCAGCTGAGCAGCAACCAGCAACCGTGCGGCCTGGCCCTTCCCTCGGCTCGGCCTCGGGCAGCAGCCAAGCGGAAGGATGAGACAGGTGCCGTGCTAAACGGAGGCCACCTATGGCCTTCTGTTCCCCCCCCCCCCCGGTCGAGCGCTCCTGTGCTCTGCTGGACTCTGGTCCCCCTAGAGTTTTCCCCACCACCACCCCCCGGGGGCAGTCCCTGCCCCTTTGCCAACCCTCACCGGGGCCCCTCTGCTGCCCTCGCTTTAGGGTGCCCCTGCCATGAGGAGTTTTTCCAAGCGTGAGGCCGACCGGAGGACGTTCCTGGAGCAGGTCCGAGAAAGCAAGGAAAACGGCTACCTGCTTTCTTCCAAGAAGATCGGCTCGGGGGCTTTTTCCAAAGTCTACCTGGGTTACGCCACCCAAGAAAAAATGATGCAGAACTACAAGCTGGCCTCCGACCTCCGGAGCAAGAGGCACTCCATGGTGAGCACAGGAGGCGGGTAGGCCCCGGGTCTCTGACTCACGCTCCCTTGAGCTTTTGGTGGGGGCTCTCGCCGCCACCCTCCCGGGCCCCCTTACTCCCAGGAAGACACTCCACTCCGTGGTGCGGGGTTGCCCTTCAATGCCATGTGGTGAAGTGTGGCATAAGTCATGACCCGTGACCGTAGCACGGAGCGTGGGTGATCTCCTCACGCTGCTTCTTAAATGCCAGAGTCACTGGCCTGGCACAGGAATCTGCCTGTTCACCAGGTCCTGGGGAAAAACTTGTCATGATGGTTTCTCAAAGCATGAGGGTGTTTTGGGGAGAAGGGGTTAACAGAGGCACTTGGTAGCAGGGTCCAAGTCTGGGCTTACCGGGGCCGATTGGATGCGAAAGAAAGAGCAGACTTGACCCCCTCTACCTCTCTGTGGATCCCCCCTTGCCGATGTCTGGCAGGTACTACAGGTTTCTGCCCCAAAGGATCAGAGGACTTGAAGATTCCCTCAAAGCTTGGGAAACATGGCTTTTTGGGCATCAGCCCCTGGCCAGGCTGGCTGGAGAATGCTGGGAGTTGGAGTCCAAAAGGGGGGGGGTGGCCTTTCCAAGCTTCTCTTCACACACCTCCTCTCTGGCTGAGCATCTCTCCCTGTTTCCCAGGTGACCTTCTTGCCTCCATACCCTCCCTTTCCCTGGGGATAGTTAACCTTAACTCAGGGAAGAAACTGAACAGTTGCTGAACATTCTCCATTCCTCAGTATTGATACGAAACCTGGACAATGAACCAAGGGGGGGGGGGGGAATCCTCTGTTCATTGGACATATGGTATTGGAGGTGAGTTTCCCAGTGACTGAGGGCAGCCAGCAAGATAAACAAGAGCTTCCAGATCACATCACGCCTGAACTCTCACCAAAAACTAAAATGACTGAACTGAGGCTACGGCACTTTGTAGATGAGAAGACAGGAACTCACCGGATGAGAATACTGGGCAAGCAGGGTGAAAAAATGGAAACATACAATGGGGTGAATTGACTCCATAAAGGAAGCTACGGCCTTGAGTTTGCAAGACCTGAGCTGTTAACAACAGGACCTTTGGGAGGTTATTCATCCATGGGGTTGCCCTAGGTTGGCAGCCACTCAACAACCGTTCTCAACCATGAAAGCTCCAGGCCAGGCCACTCCGACCTGGGGTACTCCATATATGTTTAGGCAGCAACTCTGATCAAACCAGCAGAGCCAGTTATTATTAACCCATTTCTTCACTGGTGTGAAAGAGGTCTTTGGGCCCTTTGCTTTTGGCATTGTGTCATCTTGTTGGCATCCCTGTTTGACAGCTACTGACATGTCACCTTGTCCACCACCACCCAGGGCAAGCCTCTTCACTTCCTCTGTTGACAGCGAATGGGATACCCAGAAAAACAGCGGCTTCCCAGGCAGGTCTAGAGGCAGGATGGGGACCTCTCCCAGCAACCATGGCCTGATCTATTAAACTGAAGGTTTGCCGTGCCTGGGCTCTACCTCTTGAGTTGTGGCCCCTTCCTTTTTTAAAAAAAAGCCTCTGGATGCAAACTGCAAAGCTTGACCCTCGCCTCTGGCACACCTCTCTGATTCTTCAGCTTGCTTTTTATCTAGCGAGACACCAGGGTCTGAGCAAACTTTTTCACCTCTTGAAACTCTTGACCTCTCCAACCAAAGCCAGTTTCTGCTGCCCGTCGCCTTCTCCCAGCTTTTCCAAAGCCCTAGGTGCCAAGATGACTTTCTCTCAAGTTGGCCGTCTAGGGACTCCTTCCAACACGTTGGCTGAATCTGAAAAGTGGAGGAGAGGTTTGACTTTTCCATGTGGGAGGGCTGTGGTCCCGACTGTCCTCCTCCGGCCCTCCCATCGGTCTCAAAAAGACCTCCTTTGCGAGAGGTCTTGTTGGAGAAGGGAAATCCTGAGTGTGAAGCAAGGCGCTGTCCAGAGTGCTGGAACCAACCACCTCAGCGATGCCAATGTCCAGTACAGGGGTTCCTGGATCGGATTGCCTGCTCCAATTCCTGGAAGAAGGCAGGGCACGCATCGGCACAGAAGTGAGTGAGAACACAAGTAAATTTCAAACAGGGTACTTAGGTAAACTGTACAAGTGCCCCCTTTTCAGACTTTCCCTTAACTTTTGCAGACAAGAACCCAAGCGGATCGACCAATTCAGAAGGCACTGCCGCTTAAACGAACTCTTTCTAGCTCAACTTTTGGGGGACTCTTCTTCTCTTGTTTCCCAAATTCTTTGAGCCTCTTTTTTAAAAAATGAATAATCTGAAGTTAAAGAGAAACGTGCCCCTTTTACCCTGCGTTTCTCCTCCCTGATCCATTTGCCTTGTCTTTTCAAGTCTTGTCTGTTTGTTTGCCACCTTTCTCCTGAAGGATCTAAGGCGGTTTAGAGGATTAAAAAGGACAAAGTTAAAAGCCAAACAATAAATTATTACAATGTTTAAAAAGCATTAAATGGATATCCTATTAAAACTCATCCTAAGAGTATTATAAACAACACAGGCAAAACACAGGATAAGATGCTTCTGTTAAAAAAATTCCCTTTGGTCAACCGTTAATTTAAAAGAAAGCCTGCCTTGTGGCTTAAGATGCCACTTTGGACCTCGGAGTTTTGCTCCTTTTTAAAAATGCAGGCTCTGTTACAACACGGTAAGCTGAGACCACATAGAAACGACTGTATATCATCTTGAGTTTATGCCATCCTCGTAGGCACTGAAGTCCTTGCTTAGCAGGGGGAAGAAACGGGGGTTTAACCAGAGCCGGTCAGTGAGGGGGCCGTCCTAAGCATTTCTGGTTGGCTTGGTCCCAAGGAAAGGCTGTCACAGAGCTTCTGCCTCACAGACCACCATGGACTCATAAATATGGCCCCAGGAGGCTGAGAGACCTTCTCTAAGATGCCTGAATCATCACACTTTGGGATGGCGCTGCAACATTCAACATGAGGAGGGGGGGAGAGAGAGGAAGCCGTGATGCTGCTAAACAAAACCAAAACAAACATACGGGTACACACATAATGAATGGGCTTCGGTGTGGGAGTGCAAATGGGAAACGAATGGCCCACTCGTACATTTTCTGTCGGGCTGCCGAAAGAGGGCAGACCTGAGCTACCTGACCATCACAGCTAGAAAGCCGTGTTCCTAGCCCTGAAGAGATGCTGCTCTCGGTATGAGAACAGATGATACAGACACTCTGAGAGTTCCAGTCTCTGGGTAAGCCAAGGAAGGACCTGCAGGCTGGAGTTGGGCTTTCATCTCTTCTTCCTATTCATGGACGGAGCATTGCTAGGGAAGGCAGGAAGGTGAGCATGAAGAGCTGGCTGGCAGGTGGGAGTCTCAGGAAAGGCTTGCTTTCCCAGAGTATGGCCTCCCCTAGCAGTGGGAAGGGCTCCTTGTGAACTGTGGCTGCGCCCCAGAGGGCTGGTGGTGCTTCTGGCAGGAGGTGCGCAAGTCTGATTGACGGGACTTTCATCTCACTCCCGGGCAGCGGTTATTGGGTCCGCCAGATCTAACCACCACCCCTGCCGTTGGAGACCAGCACACACAAGGGACAACAGAGAAGGCACAACACAGTGCAAGCAGAGCAGGTAAAGCCATCAGGGAACTTTAGAAAAGCATGACAGCCCTGACTTTCCATTTCTATATATTAAACAAACAGAGGAAGAAGGAAAAGAGGAAGACCAAGTATGAGATGGTTGACTCCCTAAAGGAAGCCACAGGCTGGTGTTTGCAAGAGCTGAGCGGGGCTGTGGAAGACAGGATATTTTGGAGATCGCTCATTCATAGCAGTGACTTGGCAGCACGTAACCACAACATGCTGTGGTGCTGGAGGAGACTCTTGAGAGTCCCCTGGACTGCAAAGAGAACAAATCTATCCATTTTGAAGGAAATCAACCCTGAGTGCTCACTGGAAGGACAGATCCTGAAGCTGAGGCTCCAATACTTTGGCCATCTCATGAGACGAGAAGACTCCCTGGAAAAGACCCTGATGTTGGGAAAGTGTGAAGGCAAGAGGAGAAGGGGACGACAGAGGACGAGATGGTTGGACAGGGTCACCGAAGTGACCAACATGGATTTGACCCAACTCCGGGAGGCCGTGGAAGACAGGAGGGCCTGGCGTGCTCTGGTCCATGGGGTCACGAAGAGTCGGACACGACTTAACGACTAAACAACAAACCACAACATGGGGAACAACCTGAACCTGAACCCTACTGTAGGCCAGAAAATATGAGCTGGTGGGAGCAAATAACGTTTGATGGGATAAGCCCCACAGTGGAAACATTGCCATTTACAGGATAGACCTTCTTCAAAAGGAGGAGACCCAACAGGGAAGGAGGCAGAAGAGTGTTGCGTATGAAGAATGTGCTGATCTCCTTTGAAACCCAGGATTCGTCTGAGAAAAAGAGCAAATTTATTAGGGGACAGATAACGAGAACAGGGAGAGGAGCAAGTGGTGGCCTTTCAGGGTACAGCTGCTCAGACCGAAGAGCCGGATGGCGCTTTCCTGGAATGGAGGACAAAGAGTTCACAAAGGCAAGACGGGGAGGGACTGAGGTTCTCTTGACATCCCAAGGAGTCTCACGCCAACTAAGAATGGGTTACGGAGTAAGGCTTTGGACTGGTCTTGCTGGCTTCATCTCCGAGAACGTGGAAGAAGGAACCTCGGGAGCAGCAGTCCCAGACCTGACCTTGACCAACTAGTTCACGACAGAGAAATTCTAGAGGAAAGCATTTTGAGTCAACTTACAATTTGTGATGGAGATGGGCTGTGTTGGACATGTACCCTCAAGTTCTGGAAATCCAATTTCAGAAGCTCATCTGAAAACTGAATGCGATTCCCCCAGTTAGCAATTGTGTGGGAGAGGTTCTGTGAAGCTCGTGTGGTCAAAAAAGGGTCTTTGCTGGTGAGCTGAGACTCAAGAGAGACTTGCAGAGGAGAGAGAAGGAGAGAGAAGCACTAATGCAGGACAGGCACCCTGGCATAACTTAGGCCTGGAAGGAGGGTGTCGGGAAGGTCAGGTTAAAGAGCCCGAAGGAGGAGTGCTTCGACACCGGAAGCAAGGGCTTCTCTGACTGCGTGAGGAGCCAGAAGAGGAAGGGGCGAGGCCTGCTGCTTCAACAAGATGGTGAACCGTTCCCAGGAGAAAAACAGAAAACAGGATGCCTGGACTCAGGGCCCCTTGCAAAGAGGGAACGCTTCCTTCATCCCCACCCACTAAAAAATAAAAATAAAAATAAATCAAAACAACCCAGATAGTTGTGATCATCCTCCTAACAGGAGTTTCCACAGCTAAAGCTTAGGCCCATGGGGTCACGAAGATTCGGACACGACTTAACGACTAAACAACAACAAAACAGTGTCTTTGCTATCGGAATTGCTGTGACCACTGATTTGGGGATCAGGGCGCTTCTCTGGCAGCCGCTGGGGTCTTTTACCCCAGCGGGTTCCCCTGGACTGAACGACCGTGTTGCTGGGGGAAGGGGGTGCTGTCTGTGCCGTGTTGCTCCGTCCAGGAGGGTGTGTATCTCCTGCATTAAGAGGGCGAGGACCTCTCTGTCTGCTCCAAGCCCTCACAGAAGCACTTGGCAGGTCTCTCTCCTTCACGCAAGCAAGGACCCCCTTCCACGCCTTCCAGAACAGAGAGCGTTTGTCCCCAAGACCTGCTCTTTGCTGCCTCCCCCAAACCCCACCCCTGATTTCCTTCTCCTTCACTCTGGAGTAGGGATGCCACGGCGGTCCACACGGACAGCATCCACACAGAGGTGGGCGGGCGGGCTCCATTCCCAGAGCCAGCAGCTCCCGACTTCTCTTGAGCTCCACCCTCGGCCTTCATTCTCTCCAATCTTTCCAGGTTGCAATAAAGATAATCTCAACAGCAGAAGCGCCAGTGGAATATACCAGGAAGTTCCTCCCAAGAGAAATCTACTCCCTCAATGTCACCTACAAGCACTTAAACGTGGTGAGTCTCTCTTTGGCACCCTCTCTGGCCTTTTCACAAGGGGGTGGGGGGCAACAGTAGGCAAAGTCACGAAGCCTCTCTCCAGGGAAGGGACGTCCCGGCAAGGGCCCACTTTGCTCCTGCCCCCCTTCTCTCAGCCAGGCGTGAAGGACAGCCCCAAATCCACACCCAAACTGCAAGGAGAGGCCAGAGCCAGAGGAACCCAGGGTGCCCCAGTGCATTCAGAAAGGGGAGTGGAGTAGGCGTGGCGGTTCTCCAGGCTGGGGAGACCATTCCAGAGCATGAGAAAGGTATTTCTATGAAGTACAGAGCCCTGAATCTCCGGCCAGCATGTTCAGTAGCCATGCTGCATGGGGGAACGATGGGAGGTATAGTGCAGAAAAGTTACTTGGCCAATGTATGGTAGAAAGCATGGTCAGTAGAAGACGATGCTGATAGCAGCAGCCTGGCTTGAGCAGGAGGTGGCTAGACGTTCACCCAAACTCAGCCTACAAAGCCACAGCGGTCCATCCATGGCATGGGGGGAGCTGTCAATGAACGAACGGTTCTGCAGCATGAGCTGAAGAAAGCGGGTGGGAGGGAAACCGAGGCCAAAGCCAGCTTAGTGACAGAACAACTGCTAAAGAAAGTAAACAAAAAAACTATAAAACCAGCTTCTTTAAAAGCAGGAGCATCTGGTCATTCTCCCCAATCTATTGCGTGCACACGTACGGAAGAAGCTCAGCTCGTGTTGGTCTTGTGTGAACAGGAGGACTCAGAAACATAGGTTGTAAGGTGCTGGACTTGCATCTGACCGGAGGCTGGTCTTCCTTTCCCTTGGCCCATCCCCAGCCAAACAGAATGCCCAAGTGGTAGGTCAAGAGCAAACTAGACAGACGTGCGCGCACACACTTCCATGGCTGTTTTCTCCCCCGCGGAAGTGATTGCAAATGCCTCTCTCCTGGGCTCTGCTTCCATGTAAGCTGAGGGCTGTTCAACATGTGTAGGCGCTGTGCAGCCATGTGCCGCGAGAGACAGAAAAGTGAGCTGCAGTGGGATCCTCTCTGCTGCTCTCCACCCACCCCCCACCCCCACCCCTCAGCAGCTGGACCCCATTATTCAGTGAGCCAGCCTCTCCCACAGATCCAGCTTTACGAGATGTATCGGAACAGCAAGCGCACTTACCTGGTCCTGGAGCTGGCTTCGCGCGGAGACCTCCTTGAGCACATCAACGCCACCTCCGACCGGAGGGAGTACCCGGGTCTGGAGGAGGAGGAAGCGCGTAGGCTTTTCCGCCAGATTGTCAGCGCCGTCGCCCACTGTCACAACGTTGGCATCGTCCACAGGTGAGATAAGAGGCCTGGCCGCGGAGTGTGGGGTTGGCTCTGAGAGGCGGCCCCTTGTCTGGGCCGGGCTGGGTCCAGATTCCCTCTCAGAAGGGGGCACAGCAGCGGACGTGCTGGAGGGGCCCCCAAGGGACCCAGACTCTCCCTCTCTCATGGCACACCCTCTCCGTGGCCTTTCAGAAGCTTCCCATGCAAAATTGCAGGCATCCTGCATGGCATCCTCAGCCGGCCCTCCCACGGTGGGCCACTGGATGAGGATGCTCGTTCCTGGATGAGGATGCCCAGGCACACACGGCACACCTTGCAGGGAACCTACAACCCTCCCCTCTGTGTCTTTTCATGTGTGGCTTCCATCTGACCACGTTAAGACACCAACAGGCTTCTGGGTACTGATCTGCAGTAAAGGGCGGTATTCAAACATCGCTCCTTACCTGATGTTGTAATGGCTCGTTAATCACACTTCCTGATGGGTTTTTCTGCCTAGGGCAGGAGGGGAAACCTTATGACGTTGGCTGAATGTTCTGGGGGTCCCAGGAGTGGGCACTCCTGCTCCATGTGCCCCCCCAACCCATTTAACCCTCTGGCATCCTGACTCAGCCTCTGCACCCCCAGCCCATGACGACAGACCCAGAGGGCGGCAAACCCCCCCAGCCGTTGCTGCTGGAGTAGATTCCTCTGCAGGAGAAGCCACGGGGTCCACATTTGTCGGCTTCATTAAACACCCAGGGTTCTGGAGCGCTGGATCCTTTGAGCTCTCCACACGATGTCCACAAACCTCACTGCTCTTCCTGGGTCTTCCCTGCTCCCCACGTCTGCCCACGTCGGCTCCCTTTGGACACGGGGATCCCCTGCTGGCGTGAGCAGGGCAGGCAGAGGGACAGGCGCTGGCTGGCCCACCAACGCGATTCAGCGGCTTGTTTTTTTTTTTCTTTCCCCCAGAGATTTGAAATGTGAGAATGTTTTGCTGGATGAACGCGGATTCATTAAGCTAACCGGTAAGTTTTCTTCCACGGAGGAGGAGGAGCCAGGCTTTCCATTTGAACTTCTTCCATTTGATGTCTTAAACATGTTTTTAAAATTGTTTTAATTCTTGATTAATGTTTAACATTTTTGTTTTGTTTTAAAGATATAGTATTGTATTCATATAGAATTTTAAACTTGCTATTATTGTACAGTTTTAACTGTTGTGAGTGGTCTCGGATCCCCAAGGGGTGAAAGGCAGCAAGCCCATCCATCCCTCGGTCCATGCGCATGGGGCATGAAGTATTCCACGGAGCCACCCTCATGAAGGAGCCCCTCCCAGGGGGTCTCCTCCCCCCCTCCCCACCACCACTGCTCTGAAAGTCATGGATTGCCTGCCCTGTTTATTTCACTGGGCCTACTCTAAGCATGATTGTGTGTCCAGATCCAACTCATTCTGAGACATACACAAGACAGTGGCTAGAATTTAGATTCGAGTGCCCCTCTATGTCTGCCAGGCCCGGGGGGGGGGGGAATTATCCCTCTCGCTCCGTCCTGGTCCGTGTAGCAAAGGGACCTTATAGGTCCGTCACTGCAAGCCAATTAATGTGGAAGCCAGGGCCCTTCAGGTTCCCCCTCATCGAGTCCTTCCCAGCTCCCGACAGGAAGGTCTGTCCTCGGAACGCTTCCTTTTCAAAAGGGCACTTTGGCCTTTGGCCCGAGCGTGGCGGAGCTCCTCGCCCGTGGCTTCCTTGGGAAGAGGCTTTCCCCCAAAGCGTCCAGCCAGGCAGGAAACCCCAGGGCAGGTGGGGGGGGCGGCTTAAGTCCAGCTGCACCATCCCCACCTGGACGAGGAACGCCATGCCTCTCCTCTGACCTGGCCGCGGCCTGTTCCTTCAGATTTTGGGTTTGCCAACCGCTACTCCCTGAAGAACTCGCTGATGAGCACGTTCTGTGGCTCGGTGGCCTACACCGCCCCGGAGATCCTGATGAGCAAGAAGTACAACGGGGAGCTGGCTGACCTATGGAGTCTGTGAGTCTGCCCCCCTCCGCCCCCCCCCACCGGGAGGGGTAGAGGTGGCGACCTGGAGGGGGGGCTCAGCAGGGACTGGCTGGACCCCTTTGAATGGTGGGGGGGCACCTGTGAGATAGATTGGGGGCCCAAGATTTTTGGGGTGTGTGTGAGGGAGGTCTCCTCCTCCGGCCACCTTGGTCACCGTGCCCTCTGGTCTCCCCTCCCTGGCACAGCGGGGTGATCCTCTACGCCATGGTGACAGGCAAGCTCCCCTTCAAGGAGCGCCAGCCTCACAAGATGATCCACGTGATCAAGCAGGGACTCGCCTTCCGGCAAGCCATCTCTCCAGGTACCCCTGGGCCCCCACCCCACCCCGACACAGGGACCGAAGGGGAAGCCGCGGGAAGAGCGTGGGGTGGCTGGGCTCGAGTCGACCTGCACGCTGGAGCCGGAGGCTCTCTGCAATCCCACCAGGCAGGCAGGCAGGCAGGCACGTGGCCCTTTCCGTGGCCTGGCGCAGCCCATGGAAGGAGGGCTCCCCGACCTTCCTGCAGCTTCTTTAGAGCAAGGGAGAGAATTTCCCAGCTTTTTTGCCCACACATTTCTCCCAGCAAGACCACAAGGAGTGGCCAATCCGACGTGGCTTTGCCCACAGGGACAACCCGCAGCACCTTTAGCAATTTAGCCTCGGTGGGTGGGGGAGGCTCCCCTTTCCCGCTGCCCCCTTGACAGAGGGGCTGCTCTGGCCCATGAACCCCACATGGAGTCTGGGGAGGGGAGGGGGCAGAGCTCAGATGCGTAAAGCAAAGACCAGGAGAGGGGCCGCCCAGTCCTGCTCACCAAGGCCGGCCTGAGGCAGAGCAGGTGCAAACCTGAGGCTCTTGGCCCGTGGTTGCCCCCTTCATCAGGGAACAGCTCCCCCCCCACCCCACCCACCCCACCCAACATGTGGTCTTTGCTGTCCCTGTGGGGCAGAATGAAAAGCATTTTGGCCGGCAAGGTTTGGCTCGTCCGTGGTCTGCTCTGGTGCCCTTGGCTCCCCTCGGTGCCGTGGGGGGGGGGGGGGCAGGGCTCTCGTCCAAAGCACCAGGATCAGCCGAGCTCTCCAGTGGGGCCAACGGGGGACAGCCCAGACCCTCTCAAGGCGGGGCTGCCTGGGCCCACGAGAGGGGAGGCTGTCTTGCTGTCTTCAGAGGAGGTTCAGAGAGCCACCATGTCTGGGCTGGCACCCCAAGGTGTTACTCCCACCCCCACAAAATCTTATGAAATGGAAACCCGGTGCTGCTGCTGCTGCTGCCTCCCGGCTCTGTCCCCCCCGCCCATCTCCCGCGAGCCCCGGAACGGCGGCCGGCCGAGGGAGGCAGGAGCCCCCTCCTTCCAGCTGGCAGCCATGAAGAGGCTGGGAGGGCGGTGGGCAGCCCAACGCCCCCTCGTGCCCGGGAGGCCCAGCCTGCTCTTATTGCTTTCAGCGGCTCTTCCTCCCCCTCCAGAGTGTCAGAACCTCATCGAGGGCTTGCTCCAGCTGAAACCAGCCGCCCGCTTGGGGCTGCAGCAGGTGGCCACCCACCGCTGGATGCTGCCTGCTACCTCGGCCATCTTCCACCGGGTGATGAGTTCCATGGGGGTCCATCCAGAGTGCGTTAGCCCAGAAAAGTCACAAGCCGCACAAGGTAGGGGATACGACGACGCCCCACCCTGGACCCCAAACCACGGGAGGTGGGGAAGGTGGAGGGGGGCAAATGTGCCCAGAGAGGGGGGAGAGGAAGCCTCACCGTGCCCCCCGGCGGAAGCAAGCCCAGCTTCTGCCCGATGGCATCCTACCAAGCTCTGTGCAGGCCACCCACCCGTCTTGCCCACATGGATAGGGAGAAAAGGGCTGGGCCAGATCCCTTGCGGTGGAGGAGCCCGTCCGGCTTAATCTCAGCCTCAAGGGAAAATGAACACCCGCTGTGCCCCACAACATGGCCAGCCCTAAGCTGCTTTTCCCCTAGAAGTCTCCTCCGGTGGGTTTCCTGCTCCCCAACTGGGAAGGCTGGCGTAACGAAGGTCATGGGCCTCCCATCCTTTCCACACTGAGCATCCTCCTCCTTGTCCTTCCACTGCACATACTTGAGAGAAAAGATGAGCCCAGGCCTTGGCTTTTCCAGGACAGGACTCGAAATGCCATCTCACGATGGCCACTCCCCACCTCGTCCCACGTGCCGTGGACGGCTCTGCCCGGGGAGACGTGGGTCAAGGGCCCTTTTAAACATGGTGCTTACCTTTTTTGCAGGTGAGACCGGGAGCTCCACCGCGCAACTCCCAGGCCTGGAGAGCACAGCCAAGACTCCCGAAGGGCCTCCAAAGGAAACCAAAGCCCTGCCGGTCACGCCCCGTGCCTCCTCTGCCACGGGGGCTTTTCCGGCCAGGGCCAAGGCGGAGAAGAGGAGCGGCCACGAGGCGACGGCCACCAACTGCATCCTCCAGCTCCCGACGCCACGCAAGACGGAGCGGCCCCCGAGACTCTCCCTCTACCGGCCCAGCCTGCTCACCACCTTGCAGCCCTTCCACCACCTGCCTAATTTCCGCAAGCCAGGCTCCGGCTTCTCCACAAGCGCCTACGTGAGCAGCAAGCGGCTCGGGGAAAAGGTGCCCGCCCGGGCCGCGGCACTTGGCAGCGGCTCCTCCAGCCTCTCCAAGCAAGCGCACTCTCTCTACACCATGACTCCGTGCCCGTGACCCACACGCCTCCTCCTCCTCCCTGCCCCGTCTCGGACTCGGGCAGCTCAGCCGGTGGGGCCGGAGCCCCCTTCCTCCCTCGCTCGGTCCTGGTCCCCCGGGAGAGACGGCGCCCAGAGACCGGATGCAGTGAGCACTATTAAATATTATTCAAGAATCCCCCTCCGGGCTGCGCCTGCTGACATGTGCGTGCTGCCCTGCCAGGGCCGCCCTTCCTTGGGCACCTGCTGCAGACGCAGAACTGAGGAGGAGGAGGAGGAGGACCCAGCGCCCCAGCTGGCTGCCCTCCACCCACCACGGTTGCACCAGAGCTGTGCCTCTCCTGGCCTGCCCTGCTTGATTGTCCACCATTTCTCTATATACATCAGTGTATTGTTGCTTTGCGTGGCTGTCTCACACCCTCTGTTGTCGCTGTGTATGCAGACGTGGCAGCTGCCAGCCCTTCCTTCCATCCAGGGGTTTCCGGCATCTTGGGACGGGTCAGTACCACGGCCCGCCTTCCGCCTCCCCCGAAATGCCACCAGTCTAATAAAGCATCTCCGGCCGTTCTCGCAGGAAGGAGTTCGGGGTGTTCAGGAGAGCCTAAGCCCCGGCCCTCTTGCTCCTCCGGCCTTCCTGTCCAAGACAAGTTCCAAGGCACAATTCCAGTCACCTTCCTGGCAGCAGCCTCAGGGTAGGAGGTGCAAGGCCACGCACACAACAGACATCCCAATCTCAGGCCCTCGGGACCATCTCCGCTGGGGTCCAGCTCCCAAAAGCCCCTCTAGAAGCGTGTTGCATTTCTTCCAGACTGTGCCGAGAGAGAGGAGTTAAACTCGCCCTCCTTAAGTGGTCCCTGGCAGCCCTGGGCACTCGTTAATTGGATACAAACAAGCATTTTGGCCCTTAAGGTTCTAAACGGCTTCCAGGCAAGCTGCGGTCCTCGGTTCCAGAGAAACCCCTTCCGTTTCCACCCTCTCAGCGGCTCACTCCTGGAGTTCAACTGGGGCTCTTCCCGCTTCCTAATAGTATTTAAATTTTTGAAACACAGTACGTTACTTTACAGTTCTTTCACTTTGATCTCTTCCTTAAGCATCAGGTCGCTATGATGCAACCTGCACTTCCCACCCGACAATTTGCGAGAAATTCCTTCCGTTTATCTTTCAAGGGGAACTCACATTTCCCAAACCAAAGT
This sequence comes from Intellagama lesueurii, assembly GCA_037013535.1. Classification (NCBI taxonomy): domain Eukaryota; kingdom Metazoa; phylum Chordata; class Lepidosauria; order Squamata; family Agamidae; genus Intellagama; species Intellagama lesueurii. Next base: position 4,173 of record JBAJHW010000170.1, on the reverse strand, counting down.
ATGAGCTGACACAGCTACGCTCCCCTTTCCACATATTTTTCATGTTTTGTGACGCAGCTCTTCCATTAAAAATTGCGTTTATGAGTCTTAAGGGCACACAAAAAATTTCCAAGTGAGCTTTCAGAACACATCACTCGCTTGTTGAAAGGCATCCATGGGAATGAAGCACCACACATTGAAACGGACGCCTATGGCCTTTTGTGCAAACATTTCTCACACATAAACATCATACACAGATGGAGAAAAAGGGTAAGCTTAGGGGAAGACTGGAAACTGAAAAATTCACCCACCCACCCCCTAACGTGGTCCACCTGCTAAGACGAAGGTTTGGCACCACAGGCGTCCCTCATTCCCAAGCACTGGCCCTATGGGTTCAGCAGCGGCTGCCAGCTGGAGCCGGGCAAATCTGGTGGCCATTCCGTGCTCCTTCCAGTCGGAGCCAGACACCAGAGGCACTGAGGACTCTTCCAAAGGAAGAGAGCTGCTCTGTACCAGGGGGAGAGGGCCCAATTCCAGAAAACCAGCCGCAGCCCCAGGGCACTTGGTCTCACTCTGTCACTGACCAACCCTCCACCCCTTTCTGTTTTGTGATGATGGGAAGGGCCCAGTGCAGAACACCAGGCAAGACCCCAGCTGGTGTGCCATGCGGGTGGGGCGGGGCGCCCCACTGCAATTTAAACTGACCCGGAGCCCTTCTGTCCAGGCAAACGTTTATGGGGTGCAGCAGGACCAGGGGGACGGCCGACCCAGCCTTCCTCTCCTCTGAAAGGCACGAGAGGAGATCTCGAGGCAGGTCCCGCCCACAACGGCAGGGAGCCGGCCCAGAGAGACCAGAGGAGCAGAGCAGCCACCGCGGTATACGCCACAGTCCAGTCATGGCAAAAGCCCCCACCGCCCCACACACCCCCTTGGCCCAGGGGCACCTCCCGTCCTCTAGCCGTGGGGCGCCTGCAGGAGAGCTTCTTGGGTTCTCCACCGATCCTGCCCCCGGCACCACAGCGCCTCATCTGGGCAGTCCTTCCGAGCAAGACGCGGGCTTTGGGCTCTCCTCCTCCTCCTCCTGTTGCTGCTGGTCCTCCCGATCCAGACGCTGCAGCTTCTCCTCCACCTCCGCAGGGATCTCCACCTCCAGCAGGTTCTCCATCCCAGCCTGGGGCTCATCGCCAATCAGGACCTGCTCAGACACACCGACCCGAAGCCTCAGAGGAAGGAGACGCGCTTCTCCTTCCCAGGCTTGGAGCCACATTCGTCCGAGCCCCAGGCTCCCGATGGGGCAGCTGCATAACAAGCAGGCAGCACTGAATCGGGGGCGTCTGTGGAGGAGGGAAAGCCCAGGCTGGCCTGCAGAAAGGGGAAGGCTCAGCGGCTCCCAAGCGCTGGTTTCGGCGGTTCAACAGGATCCTAAGCAAACGCTCAGGGTCTCCTTTGAAAAGCTCCGGCAGCTTCGTTCCACAGCTGCCCCGCCTCTCCACCGCCCCCACCGCCCAGGAAGGCCTCTTGCCCTCCCACTGGAGTCCCCGAAGCTCCTCAGTCACTGCCTCCGGTTTGGCCCCCCTCCCTTTCCAAACTTGAGTGCCGGGGGGGGGGTTGCATTTACCTGGATCAGCTTCTCACAGGCCGCTAGGGCCCGGGGGTCTCTCTCCCACCGGTGGAGCTCCCGGAGGACCAGGTAGGTGCCTTTCTCTCGCACCTGCTGCCGTCCTGGCTTTGTAGCTGTGAGCTGCCCGGGGACACGAGAAAGGCTGTCTGCGGCTGGGCTTCTGTGGGGCTGAGGTCTGGCCCCCCCTCACACACACACACTCATACGGCAGACTTGAAGGGAGGGACTGAGTTCACAAACAACTCACCCACCCATCTTCTTGCCTGGGTTAGAGGTTCGAAAGGCTGCACCAGGAGAGGGATGGTAGCAGGTTTGAAGGCAGGAGTGGCCGCTCACCCCCAGGACGCAGCCAGCCCCCCCCCCCCCCCCGCTCCATCTTATTTCCCCACACCTTTGCTATCTGGTCACCGAGGCTGGCTGGGAGTCCTGCCCACCCTCACGCTGGGCCAGCCTTCTTCGCCCCCCCACCCCCCGACTCACCAGCAGGATGGCCTCCAGCAGCATCTTGCGGATGTCTGGGTCCGGCTCCCGCTGCTTCTCTGGTGGCAAGTACTGCAGATCCAAGGGTAGCCCTGGGACCGAGACACGAGGGTTCGAGGAGGAAAGGCAAGAAAAAGAGGGGCGGGGACAGGGAGGGGCTAGAACACCCCAGAGGCCCCCACCGTGGTGAGGCCCAGTTGGCCAAGGCTGCAATACAGAGACCCCCTCGGAAGGGCCCAGGGCAACCCAAGCCGCAGATGGAGGGGGGAAGCGTTGGCTCCCTCCTTAGGACAAGGCCTGGCCTGCCCGTCCTCCCTCCTCCCTCCCTCTGACACACACCCCCGCCCATGCTCACTTTCCATCTCTTCCTCGGGGAACTCCTCTGGACCAGCCAACGGGAGCAGGAGGAAGGGAAGGAGGTCCACGGCTTCACTCAGCAACCACGCGTGGTGCCCTGGAAAGGAAAGAGCATTGCGCTAGCTACCCAAGTCCCTGGCTACCCGGGGAGAAGGACAGCCCCCCCGCCCCCCCCCCCCCATCATGAGCAGCATCGACCTAAGAAGGGCAGCGACTGCAGCCGAGGCGAACTGCAAAGCTCGGCCCACAGAGCAGCCCCCCGTTCCCTCCCACCCACCCTTCCACAGCCCAGCCACGTGGAAACAGGGAGAGTCCCCCGCCCCCCTTCAGGGGGTCCCACTCACGCACTGTGGTCAAAACAGCAGTTCCGGAGCATCCCAACAACGCCTCCTCGGCGGACGACCGAGCCGGCATACTGCGTGTACGGCAACAGCCTCGGCAACACGCACCTGGGAGCAGTGGGGGGGTGGGAGCGAGGGCGGAAAGGTCAGGAAAGGAAAGTCCAGCCAGACGGAGAGGGTGCCCTGGGTCCGTCCTCACCCCCCCCCCCCGTGTACCCCCCATGTGCCCACCAAGCCAAGGGCAGGGGTCCCTCTTAAGCTGCCGGGGACGGACCGGCCCTCTGCCCGGGGGGAGGCATGCCATCGACGCCGGGCAGGGCGGTTTCAGCCTGACAGCCTCCCCACCCCCTTCCATTTCAGGGCAGCTCTGGGGAAGGGGTGGGCGTTTCAGCAGCAGGCGGAGGGGCGGTCGGAAGGACAAAGCTCAGCATAGAGAGCCTTCCTGCACGCGCACGTCCTCTTTCCCCCCCCCCACCCCACCCCCAGCTCCCTCAACCTGCCTGGATCTGTCCAAGAGGGCCTCCCGGGCTTCCGGGAGCTGGCTCAGGTTGGAGAGCAAGGGGCCCAGATAATGCAGGGAGGCCCCGGCGTTGAAGCCCTCGGTGCAAAAGGCGTCCACGAGCGGTCCCAGACCTCCGGCCGTCTGCTCCAGGGCTTCAAAGAGGTCCCGGCAGGAGGCCTCTTCCCGTGACAGGTTGGAGAGCAGCGTGCAGACCTGGTCCGCCCACGGAGAGGCCGGATCCAGCAGGCGGCTCAGCAAGCCCGGCAGGCCCTTCTTGAGTGCCCCGTGGGCTACCGGCTCCGTGGCCAAGTTAATGAGGGCACGGTAGGCGTCTTTGGCGACCGCCGGGGAAGGGTCCCTGGCCAGGGCCAGCAAGGCTTCCAGAAAGGCCTGCTGGCCGGCCAGCCACTGCCGGCCTTCCGAGGTGCCCGTCAGCCCCATCAGGTACTGGGTGGCCTGGACCTTCAAGTCCAAACGGGCCTCTGGGTGAAGAAACACCAACAGTTCTTCTGCCTGTTGATCGTCCATGCTGGGAGGGAGGAGCGACCGGGGCGGTGGAGCCGCCTGGATCTGGAGGAGAAAACACACAGACACACACACCCAGCACAACCGTCAGCTCTCCATAGAAAACACCCCCAAGGCCACGAGGAGCGGGCTTCCGGTGTGGCGGACCTGGCTTTCTGCTAAGACGGCACTCGCTCACGGTGGCCAAAAAGGCAAGAGAATCTGCCTTAGGAAAGCGGTCAATAAATGAAGAGATAGATGTTAATATCCCCCCCCCCCCCCCGTGCCACATGTATCATTGGTGGCGGCAGTGGCTAAACGGCTCTCCAAGGAATGGTGCTTTCTGTGACTGCTTCTCTCTCCCCCACCCCCTGCTAGGGAGCATCCTT